>NMRA01000093.1:730611-783090 GCA_002633005.1 Phoronis australis | reverse complement strand
ACACACACACACACACACACACACACACACACACCTAATCCTGCTGGCAACTGAGAAAATAGTATTAATTACGCCATTGCTTTTTGAAAAGAACAAATTTTGCAGTTATGTGAACACTATTTCAATGTGTTTTACTGAGACTGCGGTGTCTTTCAGTGTTCAATTAGATCCTTTGTGCCACAAGTAACAGCTTCATCCACGTAGTTTTATTGCCTGCTACAAATTTGTGTATGTTGGAGATTTAACAAATCTGTGTTCTTGTTCTTCGAACATTTAGGATATGAGGGAAAGTGTACACAGCTGTTCCATTTCCTTTTATTTATTAAAAACTGTTGCATGTGAATTTCAGGATTACCTCAAGCTTAGCCAAACCTACTATAGCCTACTAGAATGTCTAGCTCAAGACCACATTCAGTTCATCAGCAACTTAGAACCACAAGTTTTTCTCTACATACTATCCACTATCTCCGAAGGTCTTTCTGCTTTAGGTAAGTGTACACCTGTCATAATCTTCATCTGTTCAGTATGTAATGTTTGAATATTGTTTCACAAGCAGGATGGGTGTGATGTGTAAGAATCTGTAACCATTAACTTGGTGAATGAAATGATGCTTTTCTATTGTAGTGTTTCATTAGTTCAATTTGGACTTTGTGTGTACACTTGGTAAATGTTCACCACTGAAATGATTGGTAATTGGGACAGGAATTTTGAATTACGGCATTAGATTCACCATTTTCATTCCATAAGCGAAGTGTCTCACGAATGTCTTGCAGCAATGAACCACACTTACAGCCTTTACTCTTGTTTATCTTAAAATTTAAATTTAAAGTTCATAATCAAAGAAAAATGAAATTTGTTCTACAGGACTACCATAATTACTAAACAGCCTGAAGTCCACGGGAGCATCCCGCTCCTTCCTGAGGAAGGGTGGACTGATTGGAATGGTGGGACACGAGCAAACCACCACCTGCTCCTCCAATCTAAATCATTCCACCATTCCTCAAGCATGGAGCGAGGTAATCCCAAAGGCTTAAGGATTTTTAGTTAGTGCCATAGTCCAAGTGAACAGATTTAATTTTTATTTCTTTGACTGCTCTTGTTTATATTGATGGGATATTTACAGACACGATGGAATCATAATCCTACTGTTGTAGAGTAGTCAATGATACTCTTAAAACTCACTTCTTTCCACCCTATGTAATCTTTGATCTTGGCTCATGTTAGGATTTGGCGGAAAGTTTTGCCTGATGTGCCACTCCCTCTGATCAGAAGGCAGTACCTTGTGTGCTCTCCACTCCCCCCTGGTTTACTTTGATTGACATGCTTGCAGACACAATGGTGTGTACAGGCTGTTGTGCAATCCTCGACAACATTGTGACGTACCTGTTCAAGCGACTGACCAATAAACGGAAGAAGCCAACTGCTGTCAGTCCTGACGGGGATGCGTTCTTACGTACCATGGAGCTACACCCGGAGATACTACAGCAGGTACTTTGCTTAAACTGATCAGCCTTAGTCAAGCATGGTGTTGAGTCTGTAACGTTTAATTACAAACGGTGAATGCTTCGTGCTGCCACCTAGCTAAAGAGCTGTGTGTTGTATGTTTACTATTGAAGAAGGTTTGTGGCTGTATGACGAAGTTTAAGTCTTAATAATATGGTTTCTGGTTTTATTTTAATTATGGTAAAAGTTCAACAGCTTGGGCTGTTATATGGTGCCGAAGACTAATTTCATTTTCAGTTGTCAAATTTCTTTCAATACATTGTACTTTGCTTCCAGCATGATTTGTGTGGTGCAGCCATTGCCAAATAACTTAAATCTCGGTTTTAACATTCACGATGTTAAGTCTTGGAATAATACAAGTGTGACATTTTTAGCAATTGTTTTTGCATCAAACAGAAGTAATTTTGCAAAGTATAGTGCTTCCAGAGCTCGACATAAGCAGCATGCACTAAAACATTTTAGTGATAGTTTAATGTGCAAGCTCAATTTTTCTTGGTGCCTGGTAAAGATGTTCAACATTGTGGCATTTTGTGAATGCAGATGCTATGGAAAGTCTCTTTCGCAATAGATTGCGAAGCGAAACTTCGCTTTTACCGAAGTTTTGGTAAGTGGGAAAGGTTATCTCCGGCGCAGTTGATCCGCAAGCGAAACTTCGCTTAAAATTGTAGGATTTGAAAGAGAAACTGCTGTACTCACCAAAACTTCGGTATTAGGGAGCACTCAAGCGAAGCGTCGCCGAAGATATCGGTAGAGGTAATGGCAACGATATACTATAATGGGAGGCTTGCAAATGTGTTCTTTGTTATTGTAAGGTAGCCAACGTGCTCTCAATAGACACGTAAATAAATTGTAAAAGCATATCTGATGAAGAATGACAATGACCATTTTCATAAACTCTGGTAAATAACAAGAGAACAATTTTCAGTTAGCCTCGAACTCACTACTCAATATTCATTTGAGAGTAGAGATGAACTGCGTCGTCTGTTGTCATAGCTATAACTTCGATATCGCTTTTAAGTGGGAAAGGTAAGTGAAGTTTTGCCGAAGCTTCGGTACACCAAAGTTCCCCTAATAGGAAAGACCTGTTTTCATAGTTTATTACAAAATTTGTATTTTCAGATGTTATCTACAGTATTAAACATAGTCATGTTTGAAGACTGTCGAAATCAGTGGTCCATGTCTCGCCCTCTCCTGGGCTTAATTCTGCTCAACGAGGAGGTATTTTGACTGTGTTGTTGTTCTTTGTACCTACATATTACATAGTGCGTGGAGATTTTGAAACTGTTGCTAGCTCATTTTTGTTTTCAGTGTAAATAGATCAGTACCAAGTTTCTGGTCTGTTGAAAATTTTGAAATCCTAATGTTAAAATATTGATTCCAGTTCTTTGTAGAGATTGAAGTGAGGTATGTTTGAGACTTCCATTGGTGATCTTTGTCGTGGCTATACAGGCACCATTTTTTATTCGTTGCTAATAACAACTCGCACAAACTAATACATATGAAGGAATGCCCAACTATTTGACATATACACTAACACACAAGCGCACACACCAATCTTATTTATAACATCGTGATTCTCATTAGAATAAGTTGGCAATATCCCTTCTTTGATACAAATCTCATTTAATCAAAGTTATTGTTATTAAATGTCAAAAGATTGGTCCCAGCTTTCATAGGTTCCAAATGCTATGTAATGAAATAGGGTTTGATTTTATACATTCACTTGCAGCACTTCAGGAAGCTGCGAGAGAACATAGTCAGTAGTCAACCAGGTGATAAACAGCAGAGTATGGCACAGTGCTTTGATAATCTCATGGAGGGAATAGAGATGTCACTACTGTGCAAGAACAGGGACAGGTACGTCTGCTGTTCTTTGTTCAGTGTCCTTGACACATTTACTTGTAGGCTCTGCTTGCATTCTTGGTAATGTGCATCAGGTGACCTGTGGAGTCTCAGGTGACCTGTGGAGTCTCACTGTTACTTTAAGGTGACTGTGAACCTTGTTTACCAGGTTGTACTTATGCGCAAATATCTTAAGTTCTGTTTGCTCTAACCCCTACAAAGTATATATTTTCTGAAAGTTGAATAAATTTCCTAACAAAATTTATACTTTTTTGTGGTGGCCTTTGCATCTGCTAAGTTCCACGACGATTTTCATGAAATTTGGCAAATAGGTTTCTATTTTGGAGATGACGGCTCATTCCCATTTTGAAACAAATGGTACCGAACATCCTTAGAACCGTATTGTTTACCATGCAATCGTTGCTACATTTCAATGGTTTACGTTGACCTTGTTTTATGTGTTATTGTGATGAACCCCATGTGAAACAACTGATTTCAACTCCTTCATTTATCTTTGGACATGCCATTTTTTCACTTCAGATTCACACAGAACCTCTCCATATTCCGCCGCGATGTCAACGATTCGCTCAAGGCGCCCTCTGGTGCATCAAACAGTAATTCTTTGCATGATATGATGAGTTAGCACACAATCTGCTGTAGTTATCTCCCTTGTATACATCAATGCTGCCAGCCAATCGCTGCATAAGGTCCATGACAACAGGGCGTGCTGCATGCTGTATCAGTACCCTGGTTATTCAGCAGTGGCAGTATAGCTGGTGGTTGATTTGTCCCGCTGCGAGGCAAATGTCAGAGCCAAAATGGAAAGAACCGACTTTTCCTGGGAATGCTTGAGCTTGTTTTATGGGGGTCTGAAAAAATACCGTCTGCAAAAGGACATTATTTGTAAGCTTTCATTTGAATAATCAAGTCTGGTGACAGACAAATTATCAACCCGTTGTAGTGTTGAAACTTAATTCAGAGCTGTTTTAAGCATACCCCTTAATTGCATTTTGCTACTTTGTAAAGAGATTAGTTTTCTAAGAGACATGCATGTTTGAGATGGTGTTACAATAATTGGAAATTGTGCCTTATTACTTGCATGCTGCCATCTTCGCTAGTCGCATTGGAAAGTTTCAGAATCTGTAATGCATTGTCTGATGTGTCTAAAACTCTGTGCACACACACTCTGATTTTTTGTATACGCTTGTCCTATACCAATAACGGAGTGCATTGACGGGTGCTCGGACATCACATAACCTGTTGTACACAAAACCCTATGCAGAAGTGCCAGTCATAGACACAGCATACATGTGACAAGTGGCGAGATTGTTTTCAAAAGCTTTTGCCTAAGAGCTGATCGTTTTCTGCACAGCGTGACCTTGCAACAAATGTCTGCATAAATAATTCTAGGTGTACTGCCATAATCTGGTCGTTGTAGTCTGCTTGCATGTGGCCAACAGATGGCGTGCTGACAGGTCTTAAATGTTTGCAACATATGTTCCATGCCACATTGAGATTGACATATTATTATATTCTTGTCTTTTCACGAAAGACCAGCAAAATCAAAAGTGCACTGACAAAAAGTCTTAAATTTCTCTGCTTAAGGGATCAAAGACAATAAGAGTCAGTTAGTTACAGTAAAGGTTCAACTTCGTTACCATAGATTGGATTTCTTAAATTACTTTTTATGAATTGACCTATCGCCAGGATTCTGAGTGACGGCTTAACTGACCAATCGGAACACAGCATTCTTGACACCTTCGTTTCCATGCCGCCATTTTACCCGACTTTTCGCAAGGGGTGGAGCTTGCAATAGGTCTGTTAGTACATCCATGAAACTGTGATTTTGAAAACCAGATTGGTGATTACAGAAACCTTATGTGTACAAAAATAATACTCAGATGTTCATAATGGTCAGGTGTGACTGCGCCGTTTCTTGAGAAATCTCTATTGTCCACAGAGATTGCCGTTATTTCCACGAACATGATTTGTTCACTTGAAAATTCTATTTCTTTATTCTCTTAATTTCAAAACCGTGTGAATGTTTGTTTTGAGACCTTTGAGCCCGAGATATCGACAATGACCATTCCTTGAAAAGACGGATGACCTGAATTTTGACAGTTGAACTTTTGCTTTTCAGCTAAAGGAATAATGAAACAGAATTTGCGTGTTTGTGTATAATTTGGCAATCTCCTTTGAAAATCGTGGGATTTAGAAAAACCCAATCATTCATGCGAACATATGGGAATAGTTTTGCCCACATACCAAGTTTCCTTGCTCAATAATAATTTGAAAACTAAATAGCTTCATGCTTTTCCTCTAAAAGTTTAAGAAATTTGGTCTTTGGTAACAAAAGCATTCTAGTACTGTTAGCAATTGGAGCTTCCCAATGCACGTTACTTTCAGAGCTAGAATGTCTTTGTGGTAGAAACCACGCCATAGATACTGTTAAAAATAACCAATTTGGAGATTGAATAAGTGCTTACTTTTAGTGTGGTGTGGGCTAATTGTTTTATGTTCGGTTTCGGTGTCCAATTATGCATCTGATCTAGAAACTGTTGGATTTCAAATTACCTTAGTATCAAATTTTGGAATTTAGTTCTCAAGTGCATTTATTTGCTCTGTTGGGACGATTGACATTTTGGCATGAATTCATTGGTAAGACCAAATATTGATTTTCATTCGCAGTAAAGAACGAAGTGGTTGAGGTCATCGAATGCCAGTATGTGATGCGAATGTGAAGCTCGACTGTTCCTGGGCATTTTGCTGTGCATCGGTGTAATAAATATCTGTGCACTCCAGTTATAGTAATCTTTGTTGGCCTTGAGATGGCCAATTCCATGGGAAAAAGTACAGTAATTCTTTGCTCATTTCGCTCAAAAATGTCAGTTTTCAAAGACTGGTTAAACACAGTACAAACCATGGTATTTGTAAAATTTTCTTCTTTTTAGTTTTGAAGAATTTTGAGAAAAATAGAATTTCAATTTTCAGCCATATTGTCAGTTAAATAAGTGAAGAGTTACTGTATTTAGAAATCAAAAGTTCCCACAATGCATCTGATTTTGTTCTTTTGTTGCTAGCAACAGTAATACATTGAAGTTCTACATGGTCTGCGTTGTTTTGTGATTGGTGAAATGCTTGTTTGTCAGTCAGACGCGATTTTGATAGTGTAGTTAACCAATAGTTCATTTTGTAAACCTTGTCACATTTTGTTACTAATTTTTTCTGAATTGAACCCATCGTTATTTTGTACTCGTCATATTTCTACATGTGAATCGTACACCTCGGGTAGTTTCAAAGCCCCAAGTTATGCCTCATTGTGCATTTCATATTTGCACATGTGCAAATTTCAGTCATAAAAGCAGTCAAAATGGAGAAAGCAATCTAATGTGCCAGGATACCCCAATGAATAACAGGCTCAAACAAAAATTAACATTAGGGAGGCCGACTATGAATTGAGAATGACGTTGCACAGGTCTTTAGAGACTTGCCATCACTTCAGTTTCTAGACCAAATCCCTTTGCAGTGTTGATTTCGTATGTGGGCAGATATGAAACACTTCCGAGACATAATTTGGGGCTATGAAAATACCTGAGGTGTTCCGAGTGGTTCTGGATGGAAATTAAAACAGGGTTTAGTCATGACAAAGGAAATATTGTAACATAAATAGGTTTTGTCTCATATTTTCAGGTACATGTTCTCAGGCTGTGGCTTGGTTCTTTTTGAATTTTTACACCAGACAAAATGTGAAAAAAATAAATTTCCACACTTTCTCATGTTTTCGTTTTTCATCTGCTGTCAACCAATTAAGAAAGCTGTGTGAAGGTTCTCTCACAAACTTTTACAGTTACTGGAACAAACAGGCACATCCAAATTCAAGTTTTCAAATTTTTCAGGATTAGAGTGGGCAGGTAAGTGGTGGAAATCTACTGTTACCACAAAGCAAAAACTTTAATTGTTACAGAACCTGAACTCCACTCACTCCTGCACTCTGACCTCAGTGGTGACCTCTGACTTTCAACTGTTTGCTTATAGGCAACGCGTTTGATATATTACACGAATAGTTTAAGGCTTATTTTCAGAGGACTGCATTCAATGTACATGGCTTTAATGAGTGGCACGCGTAAGTAACTCTTCAAATACCACAAAGAACTTGTATCAGGTATTAAGCCGTTAATTACTGTTACCAATGGCAACGCTGTTACCAATGGCAACACATTCATTAAGCTGTCAAATATACAGTGCACGGGTGAACAAAGAAAATAAAGTTTTGATTTTGACAACTTACCACAAAAACTCGCATCAACTTGTTCTTAACTTTGATGAAATAATTCTAGACAGGAGAAGACATGACAATTACGTGGTGCTTGAGAGCACATTCAGTCTGCTGTGAATAACTCACTTAGTGAGGCTGGCTTTGGATAACAATCTCAAGCCCAAGAATCTCATTGAAACAAGTTGAAGTATAAGAAAACGCAATCCCTCGAATCGTATGGGAAGTCACTTTTTCTTACCAATGACCGTAGTGCATGACAGTAAGATCATGAAACACTGGAAGTAGTTGGGGGATCTGAATTGAACACCATGTAAGGATTCTTGTGACAGACAAATTTAAGTCGATAAGTTTAGCCGTTCGTTACATTTGGCAATTTATGGCATGGATGCGACTTCTCAGAGTGATCAAAACATTGTATCAACAGAATTCATTTATGTTACCGCCTTTATAATGGTATAAGGTCATCAAACAACAGTTAGCAAGACAGGTTCAAATCGGCTTAAAATAAATATTTGACCTGCAAACCTGCAAGTAACACAACGTTCAGCTCGTTACTTAATCCTTGATATAACAAGGTACAATTTAACCATAACAAGAACAGCTCAACATTCCAAGACAGAACCACAACCCTTTTGCACAAGTGTTTTCACGCCACAGACACTTCAGTGAACCAACCTGCATTCACTTTGCTCTGTATATCTCTCATATTGAAGCATTTATAAATCACATCTCTGTGAGAAAGGCATACTGTAACACTTCTTATCAAACAAAACAAAGCTATGTGTTAAACCAAATTCACAAATGTGTGGTTGTGAAACACAATAAATAAAATACAGGTGATTAACACATTCACAAGAGAAATGGACGCTCATTCGATTTCTAAGTCTTGCTCGAGAACACAGGAAGGCGTTAAAAAACACTTTGTCTACCAGGTATTGTACACTAGCCCGGCTCAACAATTTTTGAAAACTTTTAATAAAGCTGTCAACTGTTCCCTCTGCACCACTTGACTGACAATTATAGACTAAGAACTGAGAATGAGCGAAGATACATTTTACACTAAAGCAAGTGCTGAATATGTAAACCCCATCTACTAATTAAACACAGCCTTCAAATTTTGCCTCCACTCCATGGCAGTTTCCGCTCCAGTCCATGGCAGTTTTCCCTCCAGTCCAAGACAGTTTCCCCTCCAGTCCAGGACAGTTTCCCCTCCAGTCCATGGCAAAGTCATCTAACAGTCGGCTGAAGACTGGTACCTTCACATCATTACTTCTTATTCTGACGTGCCTTGGCTTTCTTCCCCTGCAATGCCCCCTTCTTCGCACCCTTCACCAAGTTAGCAAACTGACCCTTATTTTTTGCACGTTTCCTGGAACGCAGAACAAATCTGTCAATGCACAGGATATCGTTAAGACAATTAATTCCTACAAAAACATCAAAGTCAAGTAAAACACACAAAGCCTCCACCAAACAATTCATTTTTAAATTTGCCAATGAGCTGCAATTTTCATAGATTTATTAGCGTCACAGACCTGAGTGTGACACAAACTGGTATTGATGACTAGTGCAGTATATCCAGCAACTATCTCTTGTAGGACATAATGGTAAACAGTCACAATTATGGCAATAAGCACCCCTGTAGAAATATGTGGGCACATAACTAGACACTAGTTGAGTACAGCAAAAGTCGCGTACGTCGGATCCAATCAGACCGCGAGATTGCATCCAAGTATTGTGAATTGGGTGAAATCTGACTTATCTAAAGAGTCCGAAGCACAACTTGGTACAACGACACTGCTCAACGTCATCCAAGTTAAGCAAAAAGCTAACTTATGCATGTCAAACTTAGGCAAGTTTTACTGTAAGGCAGCATTTACAGGCAACGCAATTAACACTCGATGCTTTGTCATGGTTGCTTGTGTTAATGAAATGGTAGCCGTGAAAGATATTCATCTGGTATCAGTTTTTGTACTTCAACTCCACGAAACTTCATGCAACAATACGTACCTTTTATTCAAACTTTGGAAGCTCAGAGGTACGTAGGCGTAGGGGTCTGGCGCCCCTTTCTTTTTTACATCGCCACCAGCTTTCTGAAATGAACAACTAAAATTGACTCTACCGGCCAAACTGAGTCATACCGTCACATCATCAAAGTCCAAACTGCTTTATGCACAGCACCAGTAGTCTTCAAATGAACAACGTGAAACACCAGGCGCACCAGACATCAGAGTGGATTACAATTACAACTGATACTAATAATCATAAAAGTAACTTCACGCAACAAAGGTAACAGTAACCAGTCATTATAGCAACAACTGACCTTTGACCTATATTCAGAACCAGCATCTGGTTTGTTCTTGCCCAGAGGTCTGTGTATACCGGTACCACCAGCTGAAAGGGAACAAACACGTCTTGCTTTATGAGCACTTGAACAGAACCGCCTCAGGACACTGCATGCGAGAGGCAAACAAAAACGAAATGGCGATGGAACTTAAGCCTCATAACCAAGAACAAGTAAATGTAACATGTAACTGTGCAATATGAGGGGACAGGTGAGTGTATTCTCTTTCACTCAGCAACATTTAGGTAAACATACTAATAGTGTCAACACAAAGGATTACCATAGAGAACACACAGCATGGTGTTCATTAGCACATACCTATAGTCAAGTTAATTAACACAGAACTAATCAAATAAACATTAATTTCCAAGAAGTTGTCAAAATGGGTGTCAAGCAGTCAAATCGCTGAACACTTTGTAAAAAAGAATCAGAAAATATGACCCATCTCTACTGGAATTGTGTTGCGACCAATTATTTCTGGTTTGCAATCAGTCATTGGTTATTTGCTAAAACACAATCTTTACTTGATCTCTCGTCTACAGTCGTTTTCTTTGGCAAATTACACAACTCAGATACAATTTATTTACTCATCTGTCTGGGAAAATATGACACATCTACCGCTTCAAAATGCTTCTCCTTCAATCGAAATGTTCAAGGAGCCATTCACAGGGAAAAATATCTGCATTTCAGAAATCGTGAATACGAAAAATGTAGTAATAGATGGTCCTGGTTCTTTTGTTTTCTTGAGTACGTACGGGTGTTAATTCTGTTGGCAGGTCTTGAAATACGCGAGCATGAGTGTGGTGTGTTGTGAACACGTGAGTGTACATTGCTTTTGCGTTTTTAATAAATGAATAAAAATAATAAAATCCAAAAACCAAAGTGACTCATACTTCTCGATCTAATCACAAGATTGCTCGAGACAGTGATACAAGTCACAGTCCTACCTTTGTACTTGGGCATCGATTCCACCTCTTCGTCATTATCACCTGCAGACAACTTCCTTTTGCGATTCTTCTGTGAAACGGAGAAACAATAACAATTGCAATAAAAAAATGAGCAAACAAAACTGTTTTAAAATTTTTGACATTTTAATGCAAGAACTTTCAATGGCAACAAGACCCATGATTGTTGATGTTAGTCACCAACACATACTCTGTAAAAGTATCTGCAATGTCATGTGCTTTTTGATTCATCAACTATTTACCTCCTCTAGTGAGCTTTCTAAAACAAAACAATTGTTTCCTGTAGAGAGTCAATGGGGGCTGTTGAGGACCTTCTGCTATGAAACAGTATTTTCAGTCTAATGAAAAACTAACACTTAAAATGACCTTGACCATGGCAACAACAATAAATTGTTATGTGCATTATGGCATTACCAGTAATTAATTCATAAAAATAAGCTCATCAGCCGTTGCTTAGATATCAGCTTCACTGGAAATTTCCAGGTCTCACTAAGGAGAGTATCCAATCACGGCAAAGTCTTTAAGATGGGTAAATAAAAAATGGCGAGACTTTGCATTTGTGGTGACTGAAACAACACACAATAAGACGACAGTGTTGCAGTATTCAGTGTCCCAAGCAAAAACAACACCAGCATACTCAAGAAAGTCACGGTGATTTCTCATTGGTGAGCCTGGCGACTCTGATTTTGAGGCGAATGCAGTTTTTGAAGCCTGTATAAAAACAAACCACACTTTTGATTACAATGAGAACTTTTACCTTAGAGTAGTGGCTCATGGCGTCCATTAACTCATCCACATCATCTATTGGGTTGGACTTCTTTGGTTTATCAGCACCTGAAAACAACAACAGCAACATGCAACCTTTATACTCAGATGTAAGTTAAGCAACTGCGTCTTGTGAAATGCTCAGAAGTATATCAGGTTATGGCAGCAATCTCCAACTACCAGACAAACACGCTTATTCCCATATACCCTACCAAGCTTCATCACAATTCAGTAAACATTTTCAAGATGACCCACTTAAGTCCATTTCACATCTTCATTTACATAACTTGCCAAGTTGGTTCTACTAATCTCAGAAAAATGGAAGACCTTGGGTAATTTGCAGAACAGTTAATATTTATGAACATTGATGAGTTCCAAGTGATACACAACTTTCATGGAAAGCGGAGTACCATAAAACAAGTTACTAATTACCAAATAATGTTTTCTAACAGACGTGTAATAGTAAGCATCAAAACCAAGATTCAGACAAAATTTCAACAAGATGTGTTCCAGACACAACATTGAGCTTACTCTCGTCCTTCATTTCTGTGATGATCAACCGTCCGTCTGCCGACAGTTTGAACCCATGATCCTCTTCTTTGTTATCACCTTGTTTTCTGGCTTGTTTTGAAGTACTTGGTTGCGTAGCTGTAATAAGAATTACCAAATATTATTGTGATTATTATTCACAGGACAAGCAAAACTTCCTGACCACCCCAAAGCAGAATCAGAATCACTGACAATTCGAAATTCAAACTGACACTATCACCACGTTTTTCACATTTTTGAGACACATGCATTATTTACATAACAACATCACAGGAGTTATAAAAACAGAAGTTGTGCAATGAAAGAGTGCTACAGCTTCATTATGAGATTTTCCCCTCCGTAAAAATAGACCAAGAGATTTTAATAATAGTTGTAACACGTCACCACCTCGGCGCGGTTATAGAAAGTCAGCTTCATTATCTATTGTAATTCGCTGTTTAAGTTTCAACTTACAAATACTAAGTATTACAACATTATACACATAATTTAAATAAGTTTGATAAAAATTTCATTTTACATAAATAAGTAAATCTTGAACCGGCGTATAAACGTAGGTCTGGTCTGCACGCCACATGTTGGTCACATCATGCCATCTCATGACTATAAGTCTAAAAAGATTTCCCAGAGGGGAGGGGGCAGAAATCTTTACAGACTTATGTTCGTTCGGTGATGTGAAGTGGCCAACAAGTGGCGTGCAGACTAGATTTAAAAATGTTTGTAATCTCATTTTATATTTTGAAATAAAAAATAAATATAAAACCAGTCCTAAACACAACAGAAGCTACTAACCTACAACTTTCTTGGATACAGTAGGATCCAGGAAATCAACAATATCGTCATCACCACCTTCCTTCAGCCAAGCAGCGCCATCTTTTGTCTTCTTCTTCTTCGCTGATTTTGTTGGTTTTATCTTATCAGGTTTCTCATCCAATTCTGAGTCAGAATCTTGGAGAAGCTCGTCAATGCTGCAACGAAATATGCTAATTTGGGAAAGAACATAAAATCGACAAATAACTGTCTCGCCAGCAGCACAGTAAAAACAATTGGGCATAATTTAAAATATTTCAGAAAGTAAATTACTATGGTTGAAATTTAAATCATGTCACCCTTATAATATTTTCTCATGAATTATAAATACACAAATAGGGGACTTTTCATTGGTGCTCTCTAGAGTAATGACAGCATGAAAATCACTTAGGGCTGTTCCAGTAAAATCCGTGTGGGAGGGGGGGGACGGCAGTAGAAATAAAAATTCATGGGTGGTGGTCTTCAGAAAAAAACTCAAATTATGGGTGGTCGTTCCTGTAAGAAGTGATGCATTAAAAATGGGTAGTATTTTTTGATCTGTTAACGTTGACAGGTTGGTTAATTCAGCCAACACATCTCCAAAGAAATCAAAACTCAAAAAATGCGATTGGCATATATTTCAACTTATCCCAATACAAAAAAGCCCATATTGCCAGTGAACAGAGTGCAATATGTTCACTAAGCCATTAATCAAGTCATGGGCAACTTGATTTGAGCCAAGAGCTTGTCTGCAATCCTATTGAATTGAAAAGTTATGCAACACTAAACTGGTGTTAACACATATAAGAAAATTGATGATTTTTAAATAAAAAGTATGAGGAGTAAGATAAACAAGTTCCAATATTCACTTGACATAGAAGTATAAAAGAGTTTGTGGAGACAGTTTGAGATTCATAGATCCTTATAATTGAAAAAATGTTCATTGAAATTATAGACACATGGTGAACAGAGACACCTGGTGGCTGCCAAAAGTATTGCTCACAGGCTACTTTAGTTTTTGACAACATTGGACAAGACAACTAGTTCTTGTCTGTCAATCATCTAAGTTCTTAACAGGTCCTCCTGGAGGCAATTTGTTTGCAAGTGCTGGATTTTATATTTTAACCTATTAAAAATAATTAAAAAATTATGGGTCATGGGTTGGAGAAATAAATGAAAAATATGGGCGGTGGGTACGAAATAAAAGTGCCTTCCCCCCCTCCCATACAGATTTTGCTGGAACAGCCCTTACAGAAATTCAATTACTACAAAGTGGTTCATTAATTTAAAGGACAGGTACAAATTTCAGTCAGTCCCTTCCATCGCTTCATTAGTTTAAATTAATGAATTTATTTAAAATTTTTACATCGGCTGGAATCGAAATTCTCCTGGTTTATCACCACAACCGCTGGTTTTGTTGCAGATATTAGTGCGAAATGTATGCAGCGGGATGTCCTTGTTCATGCTTTGATATTTCAAAAGGTTTGCCTTTTTTGTAAGACATTAGTACACCCCACTCCATAGCAGTGGAAATTATTATAATACCAGCAAAGGTGTTAAAACGCCGGAGATAACAGTAGGTGAAACCTCCCGTACGTATTATATGAGATCTGTAGGTGGCGCTGAATGTCTGTCCACCAAAGACCTGATCGCTGTCTGGCAGGTTAGTGAATTTCAATATGTTGCGGCTATTTCGAAACTCAGATATTCTGCCTTACCTCTGGTAGAGTGTGCTTTGACTGCAATCCTTATTCAACATTTTTTTACAAATAATTACATTCTTCAGGGCTTGGAATGACCAATGACAAAAAAAGAGGAAAATTTTCCAAGTGACTGTATCGTACCACAAATACATAAGCTTGTGTGCTAGAAGTATTTTTTGTGATGTATATTTTAACTGATACAAACGTTTTTGCATGAATAAAGTCAAAATAATGACAAAAAAGAGACAAAAACGAGGAAACTGGGAATCAAATAAGAGGAAATCGAAATCAAAAAAGAGGAAATCCTCTTAAAAGAGGAAAATTCCAAGCCCTGATTCTTGACAAATAACAAACATAGTTAAGTTATGTAGGACCCTACAAAAATGTCCAACTTTGACTAACTTCGGAACATCATATCTCAGAAATCACTGATCGGATTCATATCAAACTTTCAGGTATTATGATGTATTGCTCTCTAGAACGTTATTAGGAATTAGGAGTTTTGGTCCAACTCAAAAATTGGACTCGTAATATTTCTTACCGTTGTAGAATCTTGTTTGTTAGCAACAAGAACATCAAAACCACCAGTGACTCATGAAAATGCTTTTAGTTTATTGGTGTTGGCCAACTCTAAACTTGTGAATTTCAAAATGGCACATGTACGCATTGCCAGTGACCTGAGTTTGTAACAGAAATATAATTCTAAAATGGCATGCAATATCACGAGACAGTTTTTTTAAGACAAAAAGATCGAATTCAATTTTCGTGTTTAGCCAGCTAGACACGGGGGCAAAATGTAGCTTTCAACATTTTCCAAACTTGTCTCAGACTTCCAATGTCTCAGACTTCCAATTGAATGACATAACCAGACTGTGACTAGCCTGGAGGATAGAACAATGTCTCTGAACCAGCGTCTAGATGCGTAACAGAGACACGCTACCAAGACATGCATCCTCACCTCTCAGGCTGAGTCTTCAGCTTCACATTGGTCTCCTCATCATCACTCTCTTCATCACCTTGTTTCTTCTTCCTCTTGGCTCTCTCCTGCGTTTTACGGATATTCACGAGCATTCGCTGTAAGCTCTCCGGCACCATCCCATGAATAGTCTCGTACCTGTTGAAAGCACATGAAAGCCGTTGTAAACCATGTCCATGCGTGTGTTCAGTAACACCAGGATCCAGCCAGTCACTTGTTGAGAGAACAGAAGCTGAAGACTATACAGAGAACATGACTCAGTCACACCAACTTATTTTTCACTCACACATAATCACAGATAATTACCATGAATTGTCAAACAACATACCACTATGATTTATAACCCCAAACTTTACCACAGAATAAGTTCAAATTCTACTTCTTGCTTCAAAGACCAACTTACCCAAATTTCCTGATGAGCCTCGTGAACAAGTCCTTCGTCTTGAACCTGAAGTGATGTTTATTATCCTGTTTCATGGACACCAGACTTTTAACCTGAAAACATAGAGGCCAGACTTTTAAGTACAGAAAGTGGGATACTCTATAATTTTGCACATCAAATGATAGAAAAGAGAATCGTTTTTTAAAATAAGCATCGAGGAGTTCACTGTTGTGCAGTAAAGTGGTATGAAGAAAGTAAACAGCTTAGCTCAATGACAAATCACATTCAGCAACTTGGCAAAAATCCCAGGTCACCAAACAAAATCTAGGGTCAGCAAAGCTGAAGCGCTTCCCTTTCTCTTTTCTGTCTTCCTACCATAAACTCCAGATGCTTGCCCAAGTCAACATCTTGAAAGCTGGACACTAGCATCTTTAAGAAGCCCAGGGCGGCCTGCACCACCTCTCTAGTCTTGGAGGTAAGAAGCAGACATGTGTTCTCTACCAGGAGGTCCAGTAGTTGACTGGAGATTTTATCTAAAACACATAAATAATAATTCCACCTTGATTGTCCTTTTTACAAATGATGAAAATGACGCATGCAAAACAGCACTGCAAATTTTTCAAAAAATGACTTGTTAGATTGATTCATATAGTTACATACCATGATCTTGTATTTGACTAAAATGTTTACGTTACACTGTAGATCTAAGCAACATCCTTGCAATACAGTTCTAATAAAGGAAATCATGTTATAACGAGCCTTAATTGCAACAGACACACATTGTTTGTTTCACTTACTAAGACCCAGGATGTTAGCAGTTCACTGAGTCAACTCTCAGGAAACAATGAGTAGACACGGGCACCGAGAGAACAGGGTCAAAACGACACGTTCAACCTATACCACAAGTCTAGTTCTATCTACCACAGATGTAACGCCATGCAAGCACGATATCCAGCACAATGAAAAAAGTAGTATTTCATTGGCCAGTATACACAACACCACTGAAAGCATTCACAGAGCCGTTATCAACGAGCACAAAGATATTGTCTACTTACCTTTAAAGTTATGTACAAGAGAAGTTAGAGCCAAAAGAGTGCTAGATATCATGTGCGGTCTCCCAGCAAGACCAGCCAAGACCAGCGAGAAGAAATCACATATACTGTCTGAAATGAGCAACACAGATTTAGCTGAATTACACCTAAATGAAGAGCATTCACATTTACAAAATACAGACAATAAAACCTATGCTTTAAACTTCTACACTCCATCTGCTGCCACAAGGCAACAAATCATTATGCATCACTCAAGCTACAGAGATAAACTCGTCCAGTTTTTAAGAGCTGCATTTGTTCACAGTTACAATATCAAGTAATCAGTGTAAAATGGACACTATTTAACTGTTGTAACATTCAATTATTTACACTACAATTTGCATGGCAAGGCACTTTAAAGTCCAACTGAATTGCAGGCAAATAAACTGATTACGTTTTTGTCTAAGCATCTCCCAACTGTAATGTTAACCGTAAATTTTATGGTCATTTGGTGACAAGACAAGGTGTGACAACAGCCATGAACATCCCCAGAGTGTTTTGAGATTTCACGCCCAACCCTCACCCATCTTCAGACACTTTACCACCTACCTTCGTCTGTTCCATCTGACCACCTGACCACGGCGTTACACATCTCGTTCAGCAGTAGGTAAGCAGCTCCCCTCGCCTTAACAGCGACCTCTCGTGTGCAAAGTATGGCCTCGGGTAAGACGGCCGTGACAAAGTCCCGCTGATTCGTTGATACTTTGCGCACTATGTGAATGAGACACCGAAGTCGAGGCTGTAGAAAAAGACATGGGCAATTAGAGATTCAGCAGCAATGCGGGAAACTTTCATCAAACATCCGTAATATTCTGACCTTTTCAACTTGTTCCAAAGCAAAAAGTTTGTGTTCAACAAGAGATAAAATTTAGACGTTTTATCTATTTCAAACCAGTCTTAAATTCTAGAAAAAGCCACAAAGCAAAAGTACTCCAGTTTGGGGGAGAGGTTGGACGTTGTACAGAATTTTAGAAAGAGACAGTATTGGCCACCCCAAATTCAATAATTACTATCAATTACAAAGGACAGAGCTTGCAATGACAAAATGACAAAAAAAGGAAACTTTTCCAGGTGATGTATCGTTCCAAAAATAAATAGGCTTGTGTGAAAGAAATAAATATCTTGTTGTGTGAAAGAAATAAATATCGTGTTGTAAAATTTAACTGAAATAATGTTTTTCCATGAATAACATAAAAATAATGATAAAAACAGACGAAAAAGAGGAAACCGGAAACCAAATAAGAGGAAATCAAAACAAAACAAGAGGAAAGCCTCTTAGACAGGAAAATTCCAATCCTTGAGAGGATCATTCACCTTGACGTTACGCGCTNGTCATTTGGTGACAAGACAAGGTGTGACAACAGCCATGAACATCCCCAGAGTGTTTTGAGATTTCACGCCCAACCCTCACCCATCTTCAGACACTATACCACCTACCTTCGTCTGTTCCATCTGACCACCTGACCACGGCGTTACACATCTCGTTCAGCAGTAGGTAAGCAGCTCCCCTCGCCTTAACAGCGACCTCTCGTGTGCAAAGTATGGCCTCGGGTAAGACGGCCGTGACAAAGTCCCGCTGATTCGTTGATACTTTACGCACTATGTGAATGAGACATCGAAGTCGAGGCTGTAGAAAAAAATGGGCAATTGAAGATTCAGCAACAATGTGGGAAAGTTTCATCAAACATTAGTAACATTCTGACCTTTTCAACTCGTTCCAAAGCAAAAAGTTTGTGTTCAACAAGAGATAAAATTTTAGAAAGAGACAGTATTGGCCACCCCAAATTCAATAATTACTATCAATTACAAAGGACAGAGTTTGCAATGACAAAATGACAAAAAAGAGGAAACTTTTCCAGGTGATGTATCGTTCCACAAATAGGCCTGTGTGAAAGAAATATTAATCGTGTTGTAAAATTTAACTGAAATGTTTTTCCATGAATAAAATAAAGATAATGATAAAAACAGACAAAAAAGAGGAAACCGGAAACCAAATAAGAGGAAATCAAAACAAAACAAGAGGAAAGCCTCTTAGACAGGAAAATTCCAATCCTTGAGAGGATCATTCACCTTGACGCTACGCGCTATGGGGACATTTGAAAACATTCAGTTGCCTGGCAGCTATTTTAGCCGACTTTACGAACAGTCAAGTCTTTCAGACTCTTGTGATAAAAATGCAGTGCCAGATACTTGAGAAATATGATGAACACAAAAATCGGCCATGTCCCAATCTGCAGAACGAAGAAATTTGATTTGGATTGAATTTCAGTACCAAACTGCAAAATTTTTACTGTAACTAATGCTACCACAAGTGTATACAGGGGAAAAATGACCAAAAACATTTAAGTGAAACAGTTACCTGCAGATGCTCTCAGTGGTAACTCAAAATCCCAGTCACTACTTTATTGCAAGATAAAGACCCATCTACACAAGCCGAGAGACTAGCTGAGCCACTAACTCACCGCCTTAGCAGACGACACTGATGCAGACAGACTTTTTGTGAGGACTTGCTGTATCTCGGCCAGTGAGCTGATGACAAGACTGGCTGTGGACTCAGATTCACAGATGGTTTCCAGGATACGGTAGCTCTTTTTCTGTATCGTGCGGTCGTCACTCTACAATGAAACCCAATGACATCAGCTCTCACACTCAATGCCAGTGCTAAATACAGATTTTCGACATCAATCTTTTTAAAGACCATTCTAATCATTTAAAATCAAAACAAAACAGCAAAAACCATTAATGCAAATTATGATTTCCAGAGCAAGATGAAAATGAAAATTCTCCATATCAACTAACAAGTATTAGATAAAGATATGCCGATAATGAAGTATTTTGTTAACAAGGTTTCTTTTAAGGTTTCATGTAATACTATAGGCACATCAGTGCCTTTATCCAAATGTCTCCAAAACTACAACATTTAACCCATTGAAAGTGTACTGCTGTAGAATGTTACTCTTAGCTTTATACCAATATGTAATCAAAGGAGTGACGTGATCTTTTGTGTTAAAAAAGAATGTACATACTTGTAAAACAACAATACAAACAACATGACCAAACTTCTTTTGATATAAATATTGTCGATGGATTCTCCAAAACACATTTACAGTTTCAGTAATACTTAATTAGGGCCTTGCTTCTTTTTTATGCAACTTTTGAAAATCCGTTGATGTTTTTCAAGAAAATACTATATATATATATTATGCA
Source organism: Phoronis australis (assembly GCA_002633005.1). NCBI lineage: Eukaryota > Metazoa > Phoronida > Phoronidae > Phoronis > Phoronis australis. Next base: position 762,704 of record NMRA01000093.1, on the reverse strand, counting down.
AAAAAGGAACATTTCAAAAAACAAACACCAAAAGTACTTCGGAGAACAGTACACATATTACTTTCATCAGAGCTCCATCACCCAAAATTATTGAACAAGCATATTGCCTTCCTGTTAATTAGTACATGGTCAGGTAAAGGCAGCTTTACCTTCTGTTCATTCCACACACGGCTGACGTACACATGTTGGGTCGTTTTCAATATTTCATACATCAGTTCACAGCCACATATGCCTCTTAAGTAAGATGCAATGAGATTGATTGTGTAAAACAGTGAATTAATGATCTGATATCATGGTTCATGTATTACAACTTACATGGAAATCCTCACATTGTCTCAACACCCAAACCTCTTGGAAAAAACTATTTAACTTTTTACAAAATTGTAGAGCGGCTACCGGAAGCATTCTTGACACACGGCAATCACAAACTAGTTTGGATGATGAACTTTACCTCAAGTAGAGGAACAGCGAATCTGAACAGTTTCTTCAATCTTTCTTCATCTGTATAAGGTATCATGGCTATAAGTAAGTCCAGCAAAGCATGCCTGTGAAAACAAACACTCAATTAATCATAGCTTCCTTACCACTCACAGACACTTCAAATACAAACAACGGATCAAGTAAAAAGACGACTCACTCGGTAATATCACGTTCAACCACTATTCACTAACAGTAACAGATGATATCACGCTCAAGCAAGTGTGGAGAAAACTGGTTCTGAAGATGCGGACACGTTATACTAGGATATTACTGCATCTGTTCATAGAGAAACGCCAGTCAGCTGTCAGACTGCAAAAAGGTTCGTCTTTTGAGTATATAACTTCGGACACAATTATGACAAGGTTAAACCCTAAAAGGTTTTCTCTTTGACAGTCATGATTGTTCTCTACGATACAATTCCTACCTTTTGAATGGGGTAACATCCAAGTCATTAACTTTATCGTGAGCTTTGTCAAAGAAGGTGGCTATAAGCTGTAACAAAGAGAACAAACTCCATCTCAGCACGTCACATATATGTCAAATGTTAATTAATAATTAATAGTTTCAACAATTAACATGGCAATGTACAGATTCCTAACAAAATATATGAAAAAACAGAAGATTTTGAAGTCAATTTTGCTCAATAAAAATTTTTAAGCAAACACGGTGTTTAAAGGGAATAGGTAAGAACACTTTAAAATAGCACAACTGGTTTCAGAATTGAAAAAAGAAACGCTCTTTTGCATTAATATTGGATAGGTCAGCTTTGACTAGAGCTATAAAACACAAAATCCACTGTTTTCGTGATTTTATTATAAATTGACAATTCCCGACAAGGCCTTCTAGTCACTTGATAGAATTAAGTCAGATTAAAGCTGGTGACCTCACTAGTTAAATACCCTTAAAATATATGCCTGCATGCTGCACTGGCTTTCAACTCTACCAGCATATCATTGTACTGTAATCAGTTAGGTCGGAGGTTTGAATCCACCTGTGGCCAATCTAAACAACTCAACACTGCCACTGACAACGCCACCTAAAGGTCACTACTCCCAACTTCTCCACTGTCTTGACATTCAAAGTCCAGGTCCAGGAATTGGCCACATTACCTTGGGATCTGTGATCTTGAAGTAGACTTTGGTGGTCTCCAGGGCAGCCATCCTACTCATGTCCTTCAGGTTCTCTGGTTCAGTAGTGAAGACATTGAACAAGATGGGCAGATAGTTCTTGGCAAACTTGGATAGTTCTGCCTTGTCCTCCTCTACAACACAAAACAGTCTAAGAGTATAGGGGGATGAAACTATCCAATTCTAATGACAAGACAATTGAATCACACAAATAGTACAACCGTTTCAGCGAGTTGACCACAGCTTTAATGGCAATTTTATAGATACTGAATATCTCCTCTTCTTACAAGACAATTTTCAAGACCTATTTTGTTGTTCCACAAATTAAACAATTTCACATCTGAACCGATGCTTGAAAACACTCTCTTTCAGCAATAACCTGACAAAAACAAGATTAATAAGTGAATATATAATGAGAATCGGAGAGAACACCAAGGTCACACAAAGGTCAAACCTAACGCCATCACAGGTAACAGTAACTCACCACTTCCCTCCTTCTCATCAATGGCATGAAGGATGAGTTTCCGCAGCGACGACAAGACGTCCATTTTGAGATCTGGTCGGTCTGTGATGGCAGTACCAAGTATTTTGGCCACACCTTTGAAAGACTAGAATCGGGAATAGACGATAAATTGATCAAATTACACAATACAATGCAAAGTCTCAAACACTACATAATGTAAAGAATTCTTACAATTGAATTCTATATGTTTCAAGTCTCAACACCAGCTACTAACGTCACCTATTGTTCAGAGACAGAACCATTTCCAGTAATTGCTTTCTGCTCATATAGTGACTTGCTTGCCAAAGTTCTAACCAAGGCCACAAATCACTTTTAATCTAAGTAATTCCAATACATTTTAAAGTTAATTTTGTAGTAAGCAGCACTTTTTTGCAATTGACATCACCAAAGGTGGATGAAATATGATTTGAATCAACGTTTCACAGTGCCTACGGTAAATTTATACCAATTTAAGACACACGCAACTTTGTGTGAAAATTGAAAAAGACCAATTACAACAACTATTTTTGTCCAACACTGGTGATATTGTACCCCATTTCTACAGGCACAAACAAGCAAACAGATATTTCGCTCTGTTGTGCTGTAAATTTTGAATTCTCAACAGAAGCGCTTTGAAGTTTAAAAACACAGCCACGCTGATACAATCTTGCCGAATGAGTTCCAATCGATGCGAACATGTGCCATATCTGGATTTGTAATTTCAGGGTTGGCTGACCCCAATAAATCTGAAGAGGTTTCTTATGTCACTGATGGTTTGGATGTTCTTGTTGGTAACAAAAATAGAATCTTATGAGGGAAAGGAATATTACGAGTCAGATTTTATGAGACTGAAACGCCCAATTCGACTTTCATTCTTTAAACATTTTAAAAGGGTGAAATGCAGGATTAAATACAATGACGATGAACCCACAACTCTACACTACATTACATGACGCAAGAAGACACACAAAAGTGTGTTTCCTTGTCATGACAGCTGATCTTACAGCAGAATAATGTGTAAACGCTCGTTATTTTGACAAAATGCTAAAAATAGAACGGCATTTTCAGTGTGTTAGCTTAACAGGAAATTCACCGTCAGTTGCTCTCGACCTTCATGAACGGACATTCCTCGTCACTTTACCCAATTACTTTTTAAACATACAGTACATTCATTGCCAGGCAACAAATGTCCTATAAGTAGCCACTCATACAGGTGCACTCCATGTCAACCTGTTCTCTACAGTGACCATATATACAGAACCGTTTTGACTGTATATAGAGTCGTTACCTGTATCAAGTCTGTGGGTCGTGTACAGAAGCCCGGCAACAGGGACCAGATCTGATGCTGAAGGGCGTCGTACGTCTTACATTCAACAATCTTGCCAGCTTTTTCAAACGCAACAGCTGAAGTGGAAAAGGAAATAGTGATACCTTTGCAAAGAAGAGAAAAGTTATAATGCAAGCAAGTCTGCTTACTTCATCTAGGTTTGCTTATATTGCAAATTTGTAAATGGCTTTAAATTATCATTACCTTTCAGTTGAGGAAACACATCTGATGATCTGAATAAACAGAAGCACTATCTTTAAAGCTCAGAAAGTTATGAAAAAGACGGCTTACATTTAGCTCGAAGCTTCGCGGCCAGAGGAAGGAAGTAGCTATTGAAGAAAGACAATTGGGTGTCGCGTATATTATCTCTTAACACGGGCAGGAGCCAACTGCGTGGGAAGTCATAGTTATCTCTGAAATTTAGATAAAGAATGATTACAAGCAATGCACTGGATTTGATGATGTCTGCACTACAGTACACATTGAGTAACTTTGAACTTTGATCACACACTATTCATATGACTTTTTCCAAGGTCGAAAATATTGTTTGACAACACGTTTCATAGAAACAGGAAATGAAATTGAGCAAAAGCAAGCCTATTGCCTGCATGTTTACTGAAATTCATAAACGACACAGTTCTAAGACCAGCAATTAAAAATGCAAAAACTGACTCCTGCCAATGAATAATACTCGTCTGTCAAATGTTCTAGACAAAACAATGAAGAATAAACTCCAACATGTTAGGGAGATCGAATGAACAATTAGTGATATTGTTCTTGCAACTGAATCCTATTCCACAGTACTATAATACAAAATAACAGAAAATGCCTAGTTCACCAGCATATCCCTACAATACCACTCACTCATCGCCAGTGATTCCTAATGGTACGGCAGCCAGCACCTTTTGTGGACCCATCTTCTGAATAGCCACACCCACGGCATGATCCAGGATGGGCTTGTGGGGAAAGTGGGGGCTATTGCGCAGGTCCGCCAGGGACACAAGGCACTTCCTCATCAGAGCCGAGCAATCTTTACCCAGTACCTGGAGTTGATGAATGATATCAAATGCTTATGTAAAATCAATAAAGACAACTACACTGTTGCAACAATTTGAAGAACTAAGTACCCAGTTGCTGATAAAAACATGCGATATGCAAAACTGACTGCATTTGGAAGTGATAATTCACACGTCCAAAATGATCATCAAAACACAGAACTAATATAAATTGGCAATATCAAATACAATTTTTCAACAGTACGCAAGTATCAAAGCAGTTAAAATTTTAAATGTTATTCATTCAAACTCAAACATAAAGTATTACATTCCACAAAGGAATCAATGGAAGAAAAAATGTAACTACATTCTGTGAATGGAGGATAGATTGTGTAAACTGGCAAGTGAAAGTGGTGACAAAAATGAGTAAAATAGACAACTAATAAACTAATATACTTAGTGAAATCAGTAAACATAGAAAGACAAACCATGCATTGTCCACTGACCTCAAAGAACACTGCTAACACGTCAATGACAAGAGACCATGAAGCATGGTATTGATAACTAAGCCCAGCCTCTACGGCCCTGAACATCCGGTGTACAGGGGACGTCATCTCCTTAGACGCAGCCTGTACAACAGGCACAAGCCATGGGGCAGCGGGCTGGACACACTGACGTAACATCAGCTGAAATAAGACAGACGTATATCAGCATATGACTCAAAGTCCAAGCACGCGAAAAGAAATATGATTCACCTTATTTCAAACTTAAATTTCAAATAAAGTGACATTTTTCTTATAGACTTCCTCCAATCATTTTCGTCTGTTGAAAATATCGACTTTCTTCACAGGTATTTAGTCTTGCAAAGCTATGCCATCACACTTTTACCCTTTGTTTGACTTACAAATATTTACAATAAATGACCTAGAATCCCGATGGCCAAACTGCCTTGGTGACAGAAACTTATTGGCCACGACAAGCAACTTAGTAGGCAAGGCCTGAAGTAAGCAGCATCAATCAATGGTTTGTTTTTCACTGAACGCACGATTCCATTGCCAGCTTTAAGTATTAGCAAAATACTAAAAGTAAGCCACAGTACTCTAATAAAGAGTCTGGTCATCGAGCTGCCAGCGTAACACTGGTCACTGAAAACCTCTCATGAGATACTGTGCATGTTACCAGTACTGAAAAAGAGCCAGAGTCCACCATTACGTTCCTATTGCAGATATTACCATGACAGTGTGAGATGCTTTTTGACAAATCTCCATCTTCTCCGACAAGAGGCATTTCATACAGGTGTTTGTGAGACGAGGGAGGTGGCTGACACACAACTTCTCATCGAGCCTGTAAGTAACATTGATAAGTTTTCTCCACTTGCAACCAATACAACACTAATCTTTGCAACTGATTAGATTATAATACAACTTCATGACATGAGTAAGGAAACAAACAGAAAGTCTCAGGCATATCCAATCTATATAAACATGCGCACTCTTGCTTGGAAGCCTTAGGCAAAAGTGATTGCAGAAGGACAATGGAAACTGTAGATTGATGAAACCGAAAACAAGGAAAAATAGAAGATACCAGACTGAAACAGGCTCTTAAGTGCTTCGACTTAACCACATTTTCACAGACAGTGTGGATTTGTGAAAGCAGAAACTACAGTTCAAGTCATTAGACAAAAGGATTCAGACAAAATGACCAGGAATTCCCCCATCACAACACCTGGGCTGAAACCCAACTCATCATCACTGTAGCTTTTCCTCATGACTGAGAACAAAGGGAAATAACAGGAAAGTTGGCGAGGTGGCTAAGACATTCAATAATTAGAACTTTGACCCCCTACTTGTTATTACCAGAAATATTTTGCGGAATTAGCTGCCATGACAGGAATATATTTAGTTTATCTTTGATTACTATAGTCTTGTACTGTCTGTCTTCAATTACTTTAGTCTTGTACTGTCTGTCTTCAATTACTTTAGTCTTGTACTGTATGTCATTTAACAAAACTGTAAATACTAAGCGCAACAGTTTCAGTCAGTGTCATCCTATGACAGTAGCAAATGGAGCCCAAATCACAGACTGCTGGATCTCACCTGAACAAATTAATGTGTGCCTTCTCCATGACAGCCAACCAGGCAGCCAGTGGCTGCGAATCATTCGACGACGGTTGGTAGTCATACAGAGCCTGAAATAGATCAGTTGCCATAATCAACTCGCTACGCTTTTCTACTTGCCATCAGGTATGTTGAAACTAATTCAACCAAAAAACAATTGTGTGCAGTTGTTCCAAAGATCCACAGGAGGAGACAGTGACTCAAAGTCTGATACCAACGTGGTGACGACTCGTGCAATTCACAGAGATGGCCAATCAACTCTTTGAAGACTCAGACGCAGTAGCATACAATTTCGAAAAACTCTGTTTAAGTTCTGGAGAACAGTGTTTTAATAAACAGCAATAAACAAGTCCTTTATGGTTTAAGAAGCGTTTGTAGCTCCCCAAAATGAAAATGTGGAGATGTGAATTGATGGTGATTCTGTGGAGTAAATGGCAAGTGATTACCATGAATGGTATTCAGTAGTTCTTTGAAGATGTTTTTAGTAAAAATGAGCCCAAAAATTTAGCCCCTGCTGTTCTACCCCGATCCACAAGTATGGCCAGTTTTAGACCACTTCTTTGTTCAGCACCAACTTTTGGGTGCACATACAGATTCTCTTCAAACGAATGGAAATTGAAAAAAAAATCCTGTGGGTAATGACATATTGTCACCTGTGTTTCTGGAACATACTTGCAACAGCAATGAGATTCTTGTCTACTCTGGGACCAGGGCAGTCGCGAATTTGTGATTTTGGGAAGAAAAATGACAAAATCGCAGTTTTGGTCATTGCTGCATCTCATGTTTTTCCAGCGCACATACCAATGCAAAGATTCACTTTGATGAATTGCTTTAAATTGTCCTTGAAAAAAAACCATAGAGTGTGCTTTCTATAAATTATGCAACTTTCAGATGTCTTGAAACACAGGGGAATGAAGGCGTTTTGTTGAATCAGACTAGTGATTAGGTCGAGATCAGCCTCACAAATTGTGGCGGAACCAAGTCTTACAACTACTCCATAAGAAGCTTCCTATGACTAGAGGTGCTTCATATGTTGACAATCTCAGGTTGTTTTACTTTTACGACAGAATGTCCAGTGGGGACGTGGAATAAAACTTTTTTTTTCAAGTGGCAGACATTTAAATACTTCAATATCACACTTACTGTAATTAACTGAGCGTTTAGCTCTGCAGACAAACAGTTGGGCTTGGGATGCATGGAGAACATGCTATGGAGCGCCTGCATAGCAACTGCATTAACAATCTACAATGAATTAAAGTGAACACATTACAGGGGAGATAACTCCAAAAGAGAGCTGTAAATACTACTGATCTGGCCGTTTAGGAGCACTTCCAACATAACACTAACACTTTTGAGTGACAGGTTCCTACAGGGATACCGTAACAGATGCCTGTCAAATTGGAAGATTTTGTCTACTGCATATCTTCCTCTATTAACAGCCCTGTGATAATCTTCAAAAGCATTATGGGATGGTTGTTGGGTCACATACATTTGGTGATATCACAGATAACTGGGTGATGTGCAAACAACAACATTTGTCTATTGATTTTCCCAGAATTGAATGCACCATCTACTGCAACACATGTGCACGGCTAAGTTAGCAAATTTTTAGTGTGAAAGATTCTTGTGATGACCGGCATCATCAAGCCACGCAGAAAGTAAATAACACAACAGGTTACACATCTCCAACTTATCAAGTTATCTATGGTGTCAACACAAATTTAGGAATCAACGAATGTCCCAAAAAACAAGAAGACCACCTCGAAAAAAGGGAAATTTACAGTGGATGAAAGCTCTTGAATTGGTATTTACCTCAGAATGTCAAGTGATGCTAACAAGCATACAAATTCTAATGACTTTTAGATGAAGCCTCCAAATGCCTCTTGTAAAATATGACGATGTCAATCTCGCTGCTTCCTCAAGGACGTAAGGAGACAGTGCCTAAATACTTAAATATCATATCTTTCACACACATTTTTCTTTTTGACAGTAACATTCTCAAAACATCTCACACCTCATATAACATAAGACACTTGAAGTTTCTAACAATTTCCTACTCAAAAAGTTCAAAAAAGACACTGATCCTACGTCAGATCCTTTAACGTGTGTCCCACGCAATCTCTCAATCCAACAAAAAACTGTGCTGACAGCTGCAGTCTCCTATGAACCAATGATGACTGAGCATCTACATACCACATTACTGAGTGTCATTACACGTAATATGGCTTCACACGTCGACTTGAGACTGTTGGCAGGGAACACACCCAAGATGTCTTTCAGTAAACCAAGAATGTGTGCCGACGTTTCACCAGTCCCTGAAAAAGCAGAAAAGATCAGGACTAAGATGTTACCCTAACTTGCTACAAACAAAATATTATTTACAAGTGACTAACGCTCAAGTAAAGTAACTCAGTGACACGAGAGAGCACGCTAACTGAATTACTTACTCATGTTATTGTATTTAACCCCAAGTTGTCAATGATAAATTGATATCAATGGTTACTAAACACTTAAACAGTAATAGCTTGAAATTTGTTAATGCCAGTCCCAACATTGTATTTGAAGGGGGGGCAGGTTTTCCAATCATGTGGGTTCACTGGGTGCTTGGTTTTGTCAATCAAATCTGAACTCTGATACAGTATAAATAACGACATGACAACGAAGACAAACTAACCTCCTGAGTCCTCTATTGTCTGTATGCAGTACTTGGCTGTGGCCGAGGCAGCGGGATGATGGGGAGGAGGCTCCACCTGTAGGATGAAGCTACTTCCTCTTAAAATGGATGCCACAGCTTGCTGGGCTGCCTTGCGTACCTTTAAGCAACAGACATAACAGTCACATAAAAACAGAGTTAATTTTTTGCAAAATTGATCACAGTAAATCAAAAGGGAAATATATTACAGAGATTACAGGAACTCAATTGAAAGCATCTGGAGATGTCTTGGCTCCAGAAGTGGCTCTTCCAAGATGAGAACCACACGATGTCAACCCTGTTGATGATAACTTTCAATGATACAAGATTCCTGCTTGAACTACTTGTGTTCAAAATGACCATTACAGTTCATGCTTGAACAATATTCGTCGACTTGGAATGCTATTTTTAAGCCTTGAATTTTGTGCTCGTTCTTTCCAGCATAATGATTGGCAGCAACAGTTACTCTAATCTCGTCATTGTTAGAACTCTAACCTTAGGTTTACTGTGAGCTGTAAATGACAGGATGCCGTTGTACAGTTGCATGGTGGAAGAGTCAGACCATACTGACCTCTCTTGGGCACGAAGCAAAGATGAAAGACAGCTTATCAACTGTAAAATAAAGGTTTAAGAAAATAAGACTTGCTTGAGCTATTTTACCCAGTATGTCGAAATTAATTTATTCTATTTTTTACTCTTTTCAAAGCTTTATCAAATTTCCAACACTAACAGAACGGTAATACATATTTTCATAAATTACATCAAAATATCGACATTGTCCAGCTTTTAGTTGGTCCTTGGTAACATTCACAAAACTGGAAGAAAACTAAATATGGTAAAAATTCTCCAATTTGGGAGTCTAACGTTTGCGACACTGGAATTCAAGCTGAAAATTCCGCTTTCTCAATTGTGAAGACTGGGACCTGGCTGATTTTGTCATTCACAATATTAATTTCAGTACTCTGCATTTTGCATCGACAGAATCTGAATACAAACGCGGCAGTTTGTAAATCACTGAAAATAGCTGCCGACATTTTCATGCGTCTCCAAAATGTGTAATATAGAGGTGAATAATCATTGTTGATCACAGAATTCACTACAGCCAAAATTGCTTAAAACTTCTAAAATTTGGAAAAAAGGTCTGATCGTGAGGAAAAAATATTTCACTATCCCAAACTGGAGAATTTATACAGAAAATTTGTTGGCTATTAACAAGCATAACTCACTGATTTCATCAGCGAGGTGGATTCTGAGTTTGACGCTGTAGCTAGTTGATCAAACAATGCTTGGGAGACTTCAGGGAAACTCTTCTTCAGAACGGGGGGTGGAACCCTGTCAATCAAGGACAACATGTATGTTGAAACTGTTAACAAGATTAAGCACGTGATAAAGAAACACAACTACAACAGGTCCATTGTAACAGAAAACAGAACCATTAATTTACATGGAGCAATCAGCATTGATAGACAAAAAAAATTCTCAAATGTTGATGACCGAGAGAACCTAAAAACTTTGTAGCGATGCCCACTCTAGCATTTTCTTCAGTCTTACTTACTAGAAGCAAAGTAGCATTACGTAGGTACCTTTGACTTTCACTCACTTTTTTATAGCCAGACTCAACAGATAGGCTGTTGCCGCTTTTGACTGTTCCTCTTCAGCAGATTCAAGGGTGGTCATCTAAATTAACAGAGATTTATTATAGAAATCAAAAAGTACAAGCGCAAAACAATTAAATTTAACATTTTATATTTAACAATTAGTGTAATTCAAAACTGCTTTGTACTTTCCAAATTGAGAGAGTTGATAACATATCCACACTCACCTCGTATTTTTAATGTAACTTTTCCAAGCAGCGAAAATACAAGTTGAGTTCAGTGCCAAGTCTTGGCAAACGACACTGTCACAATTTAGACATCTCTAACTGCACATCCAAAACTGGCACGTACAAAAAATACAACCACTAGGGGTCTAACCTTTGCACAACTCAAAAATTGACAATTGCATGGCATGATATCAGTAAACTGTACTCGTATCATGCGGCGGGACTAGTTAAGTTTCAAGTCTGAATCTACGTTCAGAACAAGGGTCTACTCTCCATACTTGAAACTCGACTTAAAAACTCATCAATTGCAAGGCAAGATTTGAGTAAACTTACAAATTCATACTTTAATAATGCGTTATGACCGAGTATCGAGTGCGAGTACAGAGATAAAACCAACAGGTGGTGTGTATCTACCTCATCACATACTGACTGATAAAAACTTGTTTGACGAGATGGTAACAATTAATATCAAACGCCATGACATACCAATGCTGCAAAGTACTCTGTTTCTGTTTCCTTCCCATCATTCTCTTTGATGACCTCAGTTACAGCGGCCAATACAGCAAGTACCTACAACAACAGATCTATAATTAGATAACTGCACTTGACTAAATTCTCAGCTTCTTTCAATTACATGGATCGTAGAATAGACTATAACAATTGTATTCAGAAAATCTGAAGTTCAAGAGATGTACCGTATTCGCTGTAATAACCGCCCAGGGCGCTTAGAAAAGTTCAGTTCAGGGGGGCGCTTATTATAACCCAAGGCGGGTGAAATCGGAAGCTAAGATTCATCAAATTTACGCTCTGTGACGTATATGTAATCTATGAAAGACTTTCAACAAAACTGGACTAGGCGCTTATTTCAGCTAAGTTTGAAAATGCGTGGGGGGCGCTTGTAGGGGCATGGGCGGCTATTACGGCGAATACAGTAAGTGTATTTAGAAATGTTATTTTTGCTGACTAGTTGTAATCATCAAGTATACCGTGTCAAATTGAACATGCCTCACAGTGTGCACAAGGGGCAGGTGGCCCCTTTGAAACTGGTAAATACACAAGTCAATGGACAGGAACTCCTACAGGGATGCAGACCAGTTCAGGGTTGATGGCAAAATAATCAAACACATGACATATCGATGACATTTAACACAATGAATGCTTCAATAAAGCAGTAGTACCTCTTTGTGAAGTGCAGAATTTGACGCCCAATAGCGATGCACTTTACTGAAAGTTGTGTTAGTGCAGTCCGTCCAGCTACTGGCCCACGTCTTGAACGTGCTGGCTGATTGGCTGAGAGATACCCCTGATACAGACAGCGGTCCACTCTGAGTGTCCATATCATCTCCGTCATCGTGTTTAGCAAGGTTGGCTGCGGTTAAACTGCTGTTTTCTGGAACACAGATGTAGTTTCTTAACAATACACTTTACAACTGATGTGAAATAAAGACTAAAGTATCAAAATAGTAACAAAATTCAATTTATCAAAGCTTTATTTGTTTATAATACCGAGTTTACGATTACCAATAAATGCGGTATCTTACGGGAAGTTAAGAAGGACCGGAAATATTATTTCTAATATATAAATTCTTAGGATCAATGAATGTGTTCACGCGATCGCAATTGCGACACGTACGGGTTAATGTTTGACGCGCAATTCGAGTATGGCACTTGATTCTAAACTTTCACTGTGTGGACTTCCAACCCTATTTAAATTAAAGGGTTGCTTAACCGACTACCCTAACACCCTAGCGACCTAGCCTACGTCCTTGCTGAGTGAAAAACGAAGTTGAAAACTGACAATAACAACTAAGCAACATACCAATGTTTTGATGGAAAAATCTATTCTTCGCTTGAAGTCTGTGTTTCCGTCCTTCTGGATTACTGCTACTACTATGTCCTTTCTTCCATCTTTTACCCTTACTAGCACCCAGTTTTGTTCGGATTTTTCCCTTCTTTCCAGTCATTTTTAACACAAGCACCTGTGATTTTTAAGACGAAACATGTGCCAGCCTCGTTTTAAAACTCTACAGATATGTATTATAAGAAACAAAACATAATTAGATTCGAAAACAAAATTTTAAAAGAAAAGCACAGTATATTAAATATTGTAAAGAAATAATGATTTTATTTTTTGGTGATTTTAATGTTATAAAACGTCAAAAGTATAATTTCATAATTGTATTTTTTCAACATTTTCTATGGTGACCTTGACCTTCACGTTTTCTAACAACAACCAACAACAGCTGACGAAGGAATCTAATTAATTTTATATATAAAAAATTAGGACAAACGCATGATTCTGTACCACACGAGAGGAACACTGGTAAGACAACTAAGTAACCTCAAAGTCTGACTTAAAATTAATGTCATTAAAGCGCTACATTCTACCTAGTAGACAACTGGCCCCAGACCACAGGCACCTTTTAAGTAGCTCTCTACAATATTACAATAATCAATATATTGTAGAGGGCTAGTTAAAGGTGCCTGTGCCCCAGACAGCCAGCACTGGCCCTTTGGCTTTAATCAGCCCTCATCCCTCATACACAAGCTTGACAAAGTATATCGTCGAGGGCTAATTAAAGGTGCCTGTGGCCAGAGTCACCACCGTCTCTAGTTGAATACCAGAGAGATGATGGTCATTGTCTACCTAAATATCGGACGTTTCATAAAATCTATCTGAATAAAAATCTGAGAAATAAATGACTTCAATTTCCGTTCCATTGCAATGCATTCAATGTCCAGCATCCTCTCATTTTTAAAAATGTTGCTTCATTTGGATTGCATCGAGAGAACAGGGTACAATTTAGACCCCTAAGTCTGCCCAAAGTGGACAGTTGCTTAACACAGCTGGGCTGGTCCAGTTCAGACAGTGGCACTGGGTACATGTATAGCTGTATTATATGGCTGTATGAAGTCTGAAGACTAATGTCAAAATGCAATTTGGAACCGCTGTGTGTCACCTTCACATTGATCTTGGAATTTCACACCGCCTGGATAGTTCTGCTCGTCACCTGGTCGTGAAACTTATATCAACATGTAGAGCTAACAACATGGGCAGCACAGCACTGAAAACAATGGGGGGGCTAAAGCCTCCCAGCTCCCCCTTTGGTGCTCCGCCTATAAAGCATGGGCAGCACAGCACTGAAAAAAGTGGGGGGCTATAGCCCCTCCAGCCCCCTATGGTTCGCTGCCTATGAACAACTGGTGGGGTGCATGCAAAATATGGGACTTAAAGGCGATACTCACCTTTGCCTGTTACACCTGTTTAAGTGAAAAACAATCCAATAAAAATTTTCATGCATTATTCTTCGGATTTTTCTCAAGAAGAGTCTGTCGTTGACTTGAAAACAGCATGCTTGTAACACGCAATTTGCTAATTTTTGTGACATTTTTCGGGAGACATCTTTGCCGAAGGAAATTTTTTGCGTAATAAATTCCGTTTGCTGGTGTTAAAATACTTCAAACTTATTATGAAGTGAAATCAATTCCAATAATTTGGGACCTGTTTGTATCCTTGTGGATGAAGAAGAGTTGTCGGAGAATCAGCGGAATAAAGAAGTTGACCAATAGGCGACGCTCTATTTCATGGTGTTGAAAGCCAGCACATAAGGTTGTTCCCCAACTTTAACATAGTAACAGTAGAATGGCAATTTGTTAGCATCGGTAACTAGTTTGGTTTACTCGATGAAGAGTATCATTATTAATGATGTTAATTTTGTGTCAGATTTTAATGGACTGTTTGTTACCCACATCGGTGCAAAACTATGCGGCAAAACCGAATTTTTAAGCAATTTAGCAAGTGGCGCATGTGCGTATCATAAGCACACTGTTTTCTTTGTTACAAGACCCATAGAATGACACACGATAATGATGTTTTGTAGCACCTTGCGACTGTAGTAGAGTACAGCAAAAGCATGTGAAAATAAAATAAATCAATTAACATTACGTTTTACTCTGAACAGTGTGAGTTTTAAAGTTAACTAACAACACACATTTTATTTAACTCTCAATCCTGAGATATACAGATATTCCACTCATACCCAACCGACAGACACTGCAAAGATCTGGGACCTTCCCCTTGGTCATCTAAGAAGTCGCAATGACACGTCAAATCACAATGACACGTCAAATCACAATGACACGTCAAATCACAATGACACGTCAAATCACAATGACACGTCAAATCACAATGACACGTCAAATCACAATGACACGTCAAATCACAATGACACGTCAAATCCAAAACATCATCTAAGCTGGTGACACAACTTACAATCAGTCGACTTGAACGGACCTGGTCATCATCTATACTGCGTGAAAAATTCCATTCCCTGGCCATCCTCCCACCAGAAATTTCTGCGGATTTCGCCATCCTACAAGCAGGTTGACACTTGCGGATAATAATAAATTGTCTAAATGAAAAATTGATATGTTTTTACAGCAGCAATAACTTTAACATGAGCGATGTTACCTCTTAGCTATTTACATAATAGCTTTAACATTGAGTAGTGTTATATCTTAGTTATTTATGTGGGAGCTTTAACATGAATAGCTATTTACATAGTAGCTTTAACATAAGCAATGTTACCTCTTACCTTTTTACGTACTAGTTTTAACATGAGCAGTGTTATCTCTTAGCTATTTTTAGTAATTGGAATTCCCACCATGCTTTCCACTTTTCAGTTGCAAGTTACAAACCAAAAATGATATCGGGCGTGGGACACATAAAGGACTTGTTACTTCAACAAGACCAGGATCGAAGGGAGAAGCTGAAATCTAGTCCAGCAAATTTACCAGATGCAGAGTTCAGTGTGTTGCCTAACAGTAGCAAAGACATTCAACTTGAAAATCTTCAGGTTCATGATGGTTTTGAGAACAGTATGCCAAGCCATGTTTTCAGATCAGCTGCTAAAAACAAGACTGCTGTTGCCATGGAAAGCAATTGTGAATCAACCATTCCTTCGGAAGAATCAAAGGTCAGAGTTCACAAAGATAAGCCAAAGCACATGTCAGACAGGTTATGGGAGGTAAGTTTGTGGAAATCTGAGCAGTTATTGAATGATGGCCACCTGCACTAAGCAAGAGTCAGGCGGATATTGTGCTAGTCTCTTTACTCTTTCACTTAACTATGATTGCTAAAACTGCAATTGTAATTTGATACTGTTGCTCACAATTTTTAATTTTACATGGTGTTTTAAGTAAACAGGCCATTGACTGAAATAAACTGTTAAACCAGTCTATTTCAGGTGAGTAGCTTTTCAGAAGAGTTATTTTGTAGTTCCAGTCTTTGGCTGTAAGATGTTGCTTTTGTTTTCAGAAATATCAAGCACTGCACAAGAGGAGAGAAGATGTCAGTAAAAAGTCTTCAGAAAAACGAATAAGAGACATGCAGAAACAGTGTGTTAGAACAGGTATCATGAATTTTTGTTAAAGCATGCTAAGTCAAAAACATTTCATTTTGATGCGCCCACGTATACATATGTGGATGCATATTGCCGTCATCACTCTGTTGGCGTCCAGTGTCTGGCTGCTTTCTGACTAATACTCTGCTTTTTAGTGGCAATTTTATTTTTTACATTAACCTCTATACCTTAATAGATTTTCGTGAAATTTCTGACAACATATTCCCATTTACAGATAGATTTGCCATATTCTGCATCACCTAGTGTCCATTTTTATTATTTATGAATTTGTTCTTTGGTGTCTACATCTCTATTAGCCTAACCACTCCAAAAATCATTATCAAAATTGGCAGATGTATTCCTGCTGAAAACCTGATTTTGATTTTCAGACGAATCTCTCTTTGGTGGCAATACTTTGGGTTTTTTGTGTTTTCAGCTGTATCTCCTTAACGTCTTGCATAATATGGATATTTGACGAGTGTTTTTCTATCAAAGTGGCAACAAAAGATGAGTACTTTGTGGCAGATCTGACTGCCATTGTGGCCCCTAGCAACAATTTGTTTTTTGGTTTACCTCTTCTCAGTTTCGTGACAGAATGTTATGAAATTTGGCAAACAGGTTTCTATCAAGGAGACGACTACACCTTTTTACTTTCAGGTGGATTAGACATATTTTAAGTCACCTAGCAACCATTGTTATTTTCAAGTCTGTTTTTACTGTCAGCTTTGCCAACAACCTAACTGGTCAAAGAAAAATTGCTGGTTCTTTTGACAACTGCAGGACAGGTCCAACTACTGTGACAGGTCCTAAGGATGTCAATTTGTTGCATTCATAGCTGGATATTTGTGAAATTCAGCAAGTCTATTCCTATATGAATATAACAACGTACGACTACGGCCGTGCCTCATAGTAGCATTGCTATTTTTTTCTGTTTGCCTCTGTATTTTTTGAGTTCATGGACAAATTTTCATGAAATTTGGCAAATAGGTTTTAAGGTTTTCTCATTTTCAGACAGATTCTGCACCACCTTATATCTATTTTTTGATATTAATAAACATCTCTAGATGCATGCCATTTGCATTGCAGTTGTGGATGCATGTCAACACTTCACATTGCTCTCGTTTCAGTTGTTGAGGAGTTCAAATCTAACCCATCTGATTTGGATGTGTTGGAGAAGCATTTGCCTGATACAGTATCTAAGGAGCTTAAGAGGAAGAAGCCTTCAAATGCTAGTGGACAATCTATCTCCAGGTGAGGTGGAGTTCTTGTAGTGAAACAATCTATCTCCAGGTGAGGTGGAGTTCTTTTAGTGACAATTTTTTCACTTATATATTAATATTAAGGTATTGTCTATACAGTTTTTAAGTTTAGCATCAAATCAGTGGCATTGCCAGAACCATGAGCAATCAAAATCATATATGGCAGTTTCAGGCAAGCAAAATTAATGCTATGAGCACTGCTTTGGTAGTGTTTCTGTGGCCTTGGAATATCCTGTTTCACATAATTGTGAGTGTCAATTGTTTTGATTTTATTTTGCTATGCATGACAAAAATCGTGTCACTATATAAGTCAAGTTGACACTTTCTATTTTTGGCTTAATGCATGGGCAGCGCACCATAGGGGCCTGGGGGGGGGCTATACCCCCCCCACTTTTTCCACTGCTGTGCCGTCCACCGTCTACACGCGGTGCACCACAGGGGAGCTGGGGGCTATAGCCCCCCCAATTTTCAGTGCTGCGCCACCCATGTAATAAACCAATTCATTCTCATTTTTACCTTACTTTAAAATTGGCCATTTTGACCTACTGAAGCACCACTCAATATGGCGTTACAAGAACAACTCAGCTGCTGTGCCAGCTGTGGTAGAGAAAGGTCCTTGCTTAATAATTAAAGGGTCATTGGTGAACTAGTACACTAGTAAAATTAGCGGAATAAAAAAATGCTTTGCCAGAGGCCTCAGAAAAGTTACAGAGAAAAGCAATAAAGAAAATTACAACTGTTCAGTTTATGTTTAACTTGGAGTCATTAAAAAGTTTTGTAATATAATGATTTGAGGAAGCTAGACGTGCATATGCAAGTGCATGTAAGTATTAGAAAAGTATTTACGGCTTAAATTAATCTATAAATATGGTTTGGCTTGTCAAAATTCTAATTGTTATGAGAAAATATATATTGTTGTTTTAGTTTAACTAGATTTGTACCATGATTCTGCATGTAATACCATTCTTTCAGCTCATCTGATTATAAACAGCAACACTGGTCCAACATTAAAAGGTATCTCCATGTCAACGATCATCTGACTGGAGCAGATAAGAGTTCAGCAAAACCAAAGGTATTTCGCGTGGAATAATTCCACAATTGTTGGTGAATCGTCAAGACTATTTGTAAAAACACACTTGTGTGTTTGCAAACCTGGGAATTGATATTGTGTACGTAACAACATTCTGTGATCATCAGGGTCTTTAAAAATACATCCTGTTATGGGTCTACTGTTGATTCTTAAAAGTTGTTTAAGAAATTCTATCCTTGGTAACGAATGTATCCTGTTACCTTTAAAGACATCGGCCGTTCTAGTCTTTATCAGTTCGGTATTTCACACTGGTTAAACTGTTTCAGAGCAAGACGGAAGAATTGTTGGATACTGCCATACATTGTGGGGATATAGAAACTGCTGAGAAACTGAGCGATCGCCTAGCAACAAGAGAAGTGAGTTTACCAGCTGTTGTGCAGGATACAGTATTGTCTCAATGTGTCTCAAAGCTGTCCGCTTAATTACGTCACTTAAATTCTGAAACCTGTTTGGTCTTCTGATTTGTTCAATTAAAACATTTTGCTGCTGCTGCTCCAGCAATTGCTGTTGCTGTTACTGGTGCTGACATTCTGCTTCTACTACTGTTGCTGTTGCTCATTCAGCTGCTGCTACTGTTGCTGCTCTTTTAGCTGCTGCTGCTGTTGCTGCTGCGTACTGTTTCTGTTACTATAGTACAACTATATTTGATCAAAATAATTTCATAAGGTTGGTAGAGTACGCATAGATTAATTCTTATTTACACAACCAAGCAAAATGTTGTACCTTGACAGTTTCCAAATGGAACAGTTTCATTACCACGCCACCTAGTGTCCAATAGCTTTCGAAAATGACTGCTGTGAGTAGCTGAAACTGTCAAGGTGCAACATTTTTCTTGGTTGTGTAAATAAGAATTAATCTATGTGAATTTGATCAACATGGAAATGGATGAAATGTCCGTGTGTTTCCCAGAGTATTTTCTTGAATGAACTGGGCCTGGTTGTCTTGAGTTACTGTTGTGCTTTCTCTATTGAATATTTTGTGATTGTTCACATGATGCATTCTTTGAACCGTTGCAGTTTGGCACAAAAATTGCTGACGCCATTAAAGCCAGAAATTATATGGAACAGAAAAAGGTATGCTTTCATATTTAAGACCCTGCTACAATAAAGGCATTGCATTGGCGTCTTAGTGGAGTTCAAATGAAATACCTGCAGTGCATTTTAAGCCATTTGAGTCTTCTTTTTGTTACAGAGAGTACTTATAGCAGATGGGTTTCATTAAACCATTGGTTTACAAGTCTTTAGCAGTGAGAGTACAATGCTTTTGCAAGTCAAAATTTTTTTATAAGTCTGCCTGTAGCTAGCATACCGGTATCCGTGACCCATCAACCATTCACCTTGAGTGTAAATGTTTTAGGTGGAAGATGACGAACATAAATCTAAAAGAAAGAAAGCTTTACACTGGGGGTAAGTACCACGTGTTACCTGGGGTGATTGATGCTTGTACCACTGGCAGATCTAGAATGTCAGGAGGGGTGCTATCACTTTCAATGGACAAACCCTCTGATGGCCCTAAAAGTGCATGCCGGCGGATATTTTCTTTTTAGTCATGCCTTAGGGGGCCCTAGGCCTCTCCCCCAAATCCACCTGTGCCTCATTTGTCCATCTGTATTTTTAAGAGGACTGTACCACACAGTGTTGCTTAAGGAACCTGTAAATGGTTGGGAAATCATTTTGTTAATTCTTTATTTATTTCACATTATTGGATTGTCTTTTTATTTTCCACAGACTGGCATGTTACAACAAATAATGAATCATTTTTTTACTTAGCGTAGTTTTCTTACAACTGCTGTCCCTGCTAAGAGTGATTTGGAATTTGCTTCTGGTTTTAATTTAGTTAATTTAATTATGAGAGTCTTGTCTGCCACATGAATGGGACAACTTACGTCAAAATCTATTTATTTCAGATTTGCTGAAAAGCAGCGATGGGAGACGAAAGGAAATATGTAGAAGTAATCACTTGCCGATCTACATTATAGCAGGAATTATGGGAAGTGTGGTTGTGCGCCTTTGTTATCAATGGAACGTTAGTCTTTATGCCAGTCATTGATCTGTTACCATTGACCAATTGTCAGGTGTAAAACTACCGTGCTAAAAAGACTACTCCTCTTGTCCATAATGAAATTCTTGATATTTAATACATTCTTGTATTTTCTCACTCACCCGAGTGAATTCCTAAATTGAAGGAAAATTTTGCTCACGAATATTTATGGTAGTTATGTTTCCAGCAGTAGTGTTACTAAATTTGGATGGACAATGAGAAATCATCTTTCCGAAAATAGACTTCAACTCTTATGTTTACTAATAAAAATTCCTGTGACAAAAACATTCTGCTTTGGGGTGTGCTTTTTGAACATTTTCTTTCCCGTAATCACATTTTTGTTTCAGTGATATTATCTAAATAGCAGTATTGTATTTAGCATGTTAAAGGCTTGTTAAGAAAACAGATAACTCCTGTCATGCATTCAACATGTTTTGTTCCTTACTGCAACACGAATAAAAGTTGTTTTCGTTAAAAGTCAATGAAATTGTTCTTATTGTGGCAAGCAACATTGGCATCAGGGAAACTGGAGGGATTGGTTGGAATGAGGGTGAAAATCACTTTTCACAAGGATGAATGTAATCTCAATTTTCATGCCTCACCTGAAGTTATAAGTTGGACAAGTTTTAGAAAGTTTCATGATCAAAAAATAATAAACTTAAGGTTTACATTTAATGTCTTCTCTTTGGTGCTTTATCATTTTGTCAGTTTTTGTTTTACCAATAGCCAAGACAAGTACAAGTTATGTCGACTACTTCCTCCTTATGCTATAGTCTCAACTTCCATCTGAGACTGAGAACAAAACATCTTGATACAAAACCACATATACTTTATTAATGTCTAAGTACGAAAATACACAAGTGTCTTAAATAAATATATTATAAACATATTAAGAATATTAATACAATGATGTACACTTTAACAATACTTATAGTTAATATCATTTTGAATACAGTATCATTGCACTCGTAATATTGTTCCCTTTGTGGACTGGTGTACAATCTTCTACTACGATTGTTGTTAAAAAACAAATACCATAATGCTCAACTGGTATAAACTAATGGTTCGCTAAGATACCGTACTCATCCAGGTTTCTCAATATACGTCCACCTCAGAAATTTCTAAACTTTCACTAGTCTTTTAAACGCTCCTGCTCGACATAACACCCAACCTTAATTTAAGGATCAAGACTTGCTTAAAAGTACCCACGTTTCTGAAATCGCGAATTTTACTTTCCAGAAAGTACGAAATTCGGTTACACCTTATCTGGATTTGAAATTACCCGTACGTTTAATTTGACTCTTGCGTGCGTGTTTGGCAAAGGTGGTGCTTTTCAAGCATTCAACTGAGTGGACCATTCAGGTTAATGCCCACTCCTGACTTCTCGAAATTTCATTTGTAGACGCCAGTGCTCAGCTTTATACCCACCCTCACATGTTTTAGTTCCCCAATTTAAGCACTAGTAATCATGCTGATGAGTATGGTAAGTAAAACTGTTCATGAAATTTAGTCACGTTTTAAAATCTACAGGAAAGTTAAAAACTTCTACGATTTGATCTCAACTAAGACAAGAGACAATATTAATTAAAACAAGAATTTTCAACTTCAACACGGCTTGATGTCTAAAACATCAACATCAGGACAAGCAATCGAGGTCTGATGATCGAAACATGTTGAAGTTCAAAAATCTTGTCTTTACTAATATCCTACCATTTATACTTCACTGTAGTTAGGCATACACAGGTTAACACTAGTTGCTTTACATTTTATACTCATATCAGCACTTTTCCAATTAGCACAAGTTTTTTATACCCTTGGACCACAAACTTTATTTATATTACACATAAATCATACCACCACAAGGAGACTTAGTTGAAGATATATTTAGCGCTGTTCAGGTAATATTAATATAACCATGGGGCATCCCTTATCAGACAATGGCCAGTGTCGAGTGTTCTGATTTAATTTTGCAAGTCGCAAAAATCAAATTGTTCTCTAGGGTTGCACTGTGTTTAATATGGAGCTCTTAGGCGTTAAGCTATTTATTAATAAATCTCTTGATATTTCTTATTTTAACTAACTTTGCAATTGGCCATTTGTAACCGCCCAATGCAGCACTTAATACAGTTATAATTTACAAATATTTCTTATTATATCTTGATAATTGACATTGACATTTGAATCTTTAATGCACATTTATTGTTCTATACACAAATCTTGCCAACTTGCATACCCACGGTATAAAAACAAAAAGTTGGTCATTTGAGCTAATTCAACAAACACGAGTGGAACTACAGCCCACAAGTCTGAAAATGGCCACTTGTCTTTGTAGAAGATTGTGAAAAGTGGATGCTTAATTTGTAAGATTTTATCATTTGCAAGAGACGACTAGGATGTAGGTTCTCACTGCACTTGATGATGCTATAACCCCACGTCAAAATTTTTGATTTAGACCATGTATCTTTATAAAATCAAGTCTCAAATTTTCCTATTATGAAGCTTAGACAGACTGGTATATTATTGCTAGAGTTCATGCAGACTGCACTAAGCACGGTTTCAAGCAAATTTTGCAAATGTCCTGGCCTTGTGCAGTGTCCAGCCTTAAGCAAATTTTACAAACTGCCAGTTTTCCCTAGTAAAGAAACGTAATCTAATCCGAGTGAAGAATAATTTGGTTAATAATTTAAGTCAATCAAAAATACATTATTTTTAATAGATAGCAGGTTTGAAGCAGCCTTAAGCCTTTAGACCAGGTAACAAAGTATCAACCAGCTGTGGGGTAAGCATTGCGGTCCAGTTATAGTTACTCCACTGTGATGGCACGTTGTACATAACTAAAGCGCCTATAAACTTACATTACGTGGAAGTAATCAACTTTTGTTTTAAACCACTTGTTGCTATAAAAGTGGTCTCAAGTTGTTCCTCACTCCAACGAAAAGTGATTTTTGGTCTTGTAAAGAACTGGTATATTGTTATTGCTGGATCCCATGTTCAGAAAATTAAATAACACACCATGATGATTCAAGGTATGAGTCCTGGTCTTAAGCAATAACTTACCATGATGATTCAAGGTATGGGGCCTGGTCTTAAGCAATAATTGTATGCTCTTTCCAAGCTCAGAATGCCATCTATTTTGACTAATGAACAACTTGATACCAATTTTATAAAGGTAAGTGCTGTAACACAAGTTCATACCCCATTCTAATTTCTTGCTCGCACAAATATACATGTGGACAAGGTCATGCACTCCAGTGATTCACATTTTTTCAATATCGGCTGATGAAAAGAGCGCCACATTACTATTAATGGACATCTCACACTTGACTGCACAATCCCCCAGTGTCCGAGTCATTTGAAGAAGTTTCCTGTGATGAAGTTAGAGAAAAATTAGCAGAGTCTCTTCGCCCCATTTGTTTCTTTACCGATATAGGTTTAGCACCCTGAGGTTGGTAACTGACCGCCTGACCATTCAAAATAGTCTGTTTAGTGTCTGATGATATTGCACTGGACTGGCCATTGCCATGGAAACCCTTGTTGACATGGGGCTGGTAAAATATCTGGGTTGGTTCCGGTGGCGGACTCGCTGTCGAACTACGCGGACTCAAACTTTGCTGGCTGTGGTAATACTTATCGCTTTCCCGCAAGCTGTAACAATAATTTTTCTTGAGGGTATTTTCAGGGGATGGTTCATTAACATCCAGGTTCAAATGATTTGGACGCAATATTGCAGAAGAACCTGCATCTGGCTGATCAGGGGTGCTTTCCCCATCAGCATCGTTGTCAGTGTTTGTAGCGGACATGTTCTCATGAACATCAACAACGATATCACCGCTCTGCTTTGGTTGTCGGTAACTTGATGCACGTGGGGAAAGGGTGTCTACTTTGTCACGAAAGGTCACTGACCTGTGTTGAATACTGTTGGACCTTCGCTTTGCTCTCACCTTTTCTTTCAAGACCCCAGTTATAGGGTGATTTTGCATTTGAGAGTCAGTGGTCACAACGGACGATGTCTCACTATGAGGTGTGTCATTTCTGTCCAAGTTACTTGCAACCATAGTTACAACAAGGGACGGCTGCGATAGTTCATGGTTCTCGTGCACAATCTCCATTTTTATGTCTCCATTCGTTGTTTGAGTAGCCGGACTCAGATCATCCAGTGAGTGTTTGCTCATCGTGGCTGTTGTGCTAACGTCCGTTTCTCGTTCGTGTAACTCGATCCCATAATTATCATGTGGGTTTAAAACGCGGAAAGTCCAGCTCTGTCGTAGAGTCAAAGCCAGCCACAGCACAATCCAAAATAATAGATACACAGCATCAAATATGATTGCAGCCAACACCACGTTATGTTTTATGCTCCTATATATGACGACATAGTCATAGATTATCGGTGCTTTGCAAATGGCTGCCAAAAGCAGCGTAACCATGGCAATGATGTGATGAATGTAAGCATGACATTCCTCAGCTCTGTAAGTTACATTGCGACAGACTTTTAATTGCTCATTATAGAAATAATATCCATATCGAAACACAGTGGTTGACGATGTAAATATGAATCCAATGCTTAATATGAACAAGACAAGCAATGATCCCGAGCTCAGAATAAAACTAGGCTCAACTAAGTCACCATTCTTCAAAACTTTGTACAGAATATTGAAACCACAGAATGAGATGACGTACATGAAAAGCGTCATGCAAAGTTGTGTAGAGAAAAGGACAGTGAATGCGCGATGAGTGAACCAGAAGACGGCCGCGTAACGTACGCAGTAGACCAAGATGGCAGCCACGTAGTTGATGAACTCTACGGACGGCAGCTTTAAGTGTTCAGTGATAGATGGCAGGTGTGTAGTATTCAAAATTTGATATACTTTTTCAGTCTCTGAGCCAAAAACAACATCCAGATCTGTTCCCCAGAGATTTTCTGCAACAAAAAGCAAAGATAACATTATACACTGGTCTGCTTTCACAAAACGGATATACAGATGACATTTATTAAAAGGGTATCAATATATTTTCGTGTGCCAAGCTGCAGTTCATTCAAGTTGGTCATGATACTTTGTACCCGTGTTTTTTTATCATTTCAATCTATTATTTTTCTAGTTTTATGTAAATCACTGTCACAAAGTGCATAGTTTAAAGGTCAAGTTTAAAGTAAAGTTTAAAGGTCAAGTTAGTGCTATGGATATTTTGCTTCTTTTTCAGCTTTACTGTGAAGGGATTCCCTATTTGACTGATTATTATATTTACTATTTTATATTGGAAATTTTCAACAGCTCATACAAAAAATGCATTTACTAGTCATAAAACCATATACTGGAGAATGAAGAGTGAATTGTGCCAATTCTCTTTTACATTTTGAAAAAAGAACATATTCTAGCTCTTGCGGTAACTGACAAAAGTAGAATAATATTACAACGCCTTCATTGACTTATCCAGTCATCTCAATCCTTTCATTTTTGTATCGTTGCCAACTTTCTGTGGTAACAGAGGCACAAAACTACCTTGCCACCAACTAAGAGTATTGACAGTAAAATGTGACCTTTACAACAAGATGTTGGTGTTTATTTGACTGTGTTTGAGATTTTTTTAAAGCCAGCCTGGGAGAGGTCAGTCGCTAATCATGTCTGAATCCCAGCCAGAGACACATGTGGTGCAGATGAGATTTCTGACGGAACATGCTGTGCAGAAGATAGTGTCCTCCTAACAAAAACAAACTCGGTGTTTTTGTAAAATTTTTATCTGGGGAAGAGATACATTTGATGGTTTTTGTAATGATTAGTTTGTTGGGTCGAAGCTTTTGTTGGTTTATTTTATCAAGTGGCCTCAAGCTATTTTGCAGATGCGAAGACTAGTGTTTCCTGTAATCAGTTGAAAGACAATAACACATTACTGAGCAGGATAAGAAAAGATATAATATTCTTGTTATTGGCCTGCCCCTGGTAAAAAGTCTTCTATTTGGGAAAGCAATAATTGCTGTTTTCTGGTTTTGAAAAGGCTTACATGTTGTGGATTACCGTACAAATGCTCAGAATTTTACCAAATGTTGTTCCTCGCCAGTTGCACACTACGCACCATTGGAAAGATGAAGCGTAACCTTTATAGTGTTTTGTTGAGAAATTTGAAAAAAATAGAATTATGCTTTTCCACCATCAATATTGTTCTTGAATTCTTACTGTAGTTCCACTTGGAGGTACCGATGATAGGCTGACTTTTCATGACCACGGTACCCTACAAAAGGGTGCCTTTTTCACAAAATTCCTAACGAAAAATGATTCCCATTTACCACCGAATTGCCTACCAATGGGTTCTCTTTGGCTCCAAACCCTACAAAGGGTTCCTTTCCTAATTACACAAATCTACAGATTTCTAACATTAATATTACTTACCTTACAAAAGATTGAATTCAATTTTGGCGACATGGAAATTTTTTTAGTCGTTACTGTTTCAAACTTAACGAGTTAAAATTCAACCTTCCAAGGATCCCTATGAAAGGATTAGTGGGTCTATTTGATCAAATCCTGAAAGGCAACTTATTGATGGAAACTTTTTACCAATAATTCCCTTTTTAATTTCCTTCTTTAAATCGATGTATATCCTAATTTCCACCTGCACTCCCTCAGAATATAGTCGAGCAGAGAATATAAAGGCCCTAACACTTGTGGAACTCCTTTTAGCATATCAACAAATGCTGAATGAAAAGTGACTTATGGATCACTAGAGCAAATCTTTCCATTTATCACATGGTGTTGTACATGTCCTCTGTCAACACTTTAGTGCATAAAGAAAAAGACAAACACATCATAATGAAATACTGGATTTTCTTCACCAAGACTCTCAACTGTGGTATTTTCAACTTATGTTCTCTATTATTTAAACAGAACCAGTGCATTCTAACAAGAACATTAGCTGTAAATGCACTTGTGGTGAGAAAAGGTGTTTACAGAGTCTACAGATTCAACTATCTTTCCAAGGAAAACAATAACTTCAAGGTGTCCCTCCTGGTACAACTGTTTGCAGGCAATGTAAATATTTACTACAGTTGGGAGTTGTTTGATGCCCTTTCTATGGATAATTTGAAGGGATCTGCACCTAAGTATTGTAAGTGTATAATAAATGGTCACTGCCTGTAACACAACATGCTCTGTGCAAACAATTTATAGAATGCTGCACTAGACTGTGACTATCTAATTCAAGGAACCCCACACACAAGCTCATTTTTCCTGGCATTCTGTGGTTTCTGGATATAGTTCTGGCTGCAGGGAAACAAGCCTGCCTGAAAGTCCAATACCACAAATGTCCGGGGAGGGTTAAGTCAATCTGAAAACACGTTCAGACAGGATAGCCATCATTTTGTGAAAAAAATGAGCCAATTACAAAGTTTTGTGTCACTATAGGTCGTTATATGTGGACTTACTCAAAAGTTTGAATCTTTCTATCAAAAACCACCGACTGATTTTTTATTTAACATTTCAGAGACATGTCTGTATTAAGTATTCCCTGCCCAAAAACTAATAACCTTCAAAAGTGTTAACAATTTTAAAATGACACTATGGACAAAAGCTGACTATTTTTGTTGAAACAAAAAACTCAGTGTGGTTTGGTTGCCCAAACAATACATTACTTTCTACAATACCCATTCTGAAATTTTCAAAACTTTATAATATTCATGTTAGTTGTGCTCTCTCAATTTAAAGCTGCATTTTGCCAAGTTTAGCTAAAAAGCGAAAATCAAATAAGGCTCCATGATATTCCTTACCATGATATTCCTTACCATGATATTCCTTACCATGATATTCCTTACCATGATATTCCTTACCATGATATGATTCTATTTCCATTAGCAACAAGAACATGGAAACCATCAACAACTCAAGAAAACACTTCAGAGATTACTGGAGTTGGCCAAACCTAAAGTTACGAATTAAAAAATGGCACATGTAAAGCATTGCCTTTGAACTAAAATAACAAATTCAAAAATGGCACACAATGCATTGGTTGTGACTTGAGTTGGTAACGGAAACGGAATCCTATTATTGTAAGGAGCCTAATTGTAGTCAGCTAAAGTGAACATGTGAAATTCAGATTTAGAAGCTCCAAATATAAACCTCTAATAGGGTAGGGTATTCTAGACACCACCAAACCTTCAACACTATGAATTTGATCTTTTTTGAAATGGTCCTCAGAATTCATTGTTGGACTATCAAATGCTATTAAATAGACACTTTCAAAGTAATTTGACTGCACAGAAATCAGTTGGTTTACGGGTGTTTAACCATAGACTATAAAGAGTGGAGTGGCTATAGTTTAACTCCACATGAATTTGATCTTTTCTTGAAATGGTCTAAAGAATTCATTGTTTGGCTATCAAATGCTACCATGGGAATTGTTAAGACTCAAATCAATGCAGTTGGGCATATAAGTCTGGAGGTAATCCTCAACAACAGCCATCATCTCCAGCATTTAGTAGTAAACATCCCAAATCACTACTCCCCTGTTGATCTCAGATTGACTGCAGAACAATGCTATTTGTTATGAATAGTTTAATGGCTAGCTTAATGGTCTCTTTGAGAAAGCTTTATTATGTAATGCTTTTGTGGAACACATACAATGTTTGTAAATACCTAGAGATACTAACCCTGGGTCTGCAACCAGGGACTTGTAGAAGAGTTGTGAGAGGGGGGTGCTCTACTATATTTTCATGTTAAAACAATTCTTAATCCAATCAGCCATTTTGTGAGACATGGTATGATATGACTTTCCAATGTTAGCCAAATTTGGATATTATTCTATACTCATAATAGCGTTTTGGAAAATTTCCGACGAATAGGTTGTATTGCAGCTCACTTCATGAAGCAGAAGAAGTAGTTTCATAGGGACAAAGAACCAGTGACATCTGTCAAGAATACAACTTTTACTTTAGACCATTTCCTTATGAAATGAGTCTGGTCTTGTACCAGACTTAAATAAAATTCAAGGCTTAATGAGTAATGGCAGATTTGTTATTGATTCAAATCTGGCCCATTAAGTTGCTGGTGAGGTGAGTTAGGGTAAAATTTCTTAAATTTGGGACAGTTTCTAGAATTTGGGACACGGAAAGTACAGCAATAATTGAATTTTCTTGATTCTGGAATCTTGGAAAAGGGTGATTTTTGCATTCGCTATATTTCTTAAATTTCGGACATTGTGTTTTCAATGTACAGAGTGGGTAATTTTGCTGTCTCTTTGGTGATACTTGAATTTAGGATGCCCAAGACTGCCTATTTCTAGAACTTGGGACAAGCAAAATAATTTAATTTTTCATTGTCCCAGTTGGAGAACGTTTACCCCGTAGCTTCAGAGGCCAAGGTAGCATGGCCTCTAGAGGAATTCCACGTGATTTATTGTAATCAATTTCAACCCAAACAAAGGCACCGAACTGCTTTGGAAACTGATGTTTTTAAAACCTAGACATGGCTTAGTGGAAAGCAATGGTGTTTGGATAATTTTCTGAAAATATGAACAGCTTTTTTATCTTTTTAGAACATTTTGCTGCACACCATACTTATCCTTGTCAGCATAATCTCTTAACTTTTTTAAGTAATACTGATGCCTTTGAAATAGCTAAGGTCACCACCACAGGCAAGCAGTGGGCATGGTGAAACAATGTCTCCTGTGTTCCAAGTGCTTATTATACCAGTTGTTTATATGAAGCTTAATGAGGCGTTTCTAAGAGCTCTGTGTTACTTTCTTACATGCACCAAGGTGCATTTCACATCCTGTTCTGCCATTTTAAGCTTGTTAATTTTTTTTTGTGTTTACCTCTATATCCTCACAATCTTGCCTTTAAAAACCAGGTATAAACCCACCAAGGGCCGCCGTCAAACTTAAAGAAGGCACTTTTGACAAAATTGGTGTCAATTTGTTCATTAGTCAGATGAAGAGTGATTCCTTACATGGGAAGTCAGTAGACAGCTTCAGCAGTTCTTGGCATCAAGATCTGGGCCCAATACAATCTGTGCAGTAATTGCCTTGATCAAAAAGTTAGCTTTCTCACAGAAGGTGGGTTTATACCCATACTAAATATCAGAAAAATACTCGTATTTGCCTGAAGTCCGTTTTGTGAAAGTGTCTTAAGACTTAAGAATGAAATTTGGTCTTACTTCCCACTTCACAATTGCTGAATACATATTTAACTGTTTTAATATTTAAATATTTAATAAATATTTATTTAAGTAATTATGAGCACATCATACTCTAGAAGTAATTTATAGGAATTCTCTCTGTAACAACTAATTATGTGTATATTCTCAGAGACTGCATTTTTGCTCAATTGAGATTTAAGTATTTTTCAGAATAGCTGTGTCACCATGTGCAAGACATAACTTCTGTCTTTAGTCTTACCAAGTCACTTTTCATGAAATAGGCCCCTGGTGTGACTAACAAGCATATTTTACCAAGTCTTTCACTCACAACTGTTAAAGTATTATGTAACTACCGTAATCGTTCGGGTTAACGCCCACGCTCAGTTAACCGCCCATCCCCCACTTTAAGTGGATTTTCGATTTAACCGCCCACTGCTCGGTTAAGCGCCCCCCTGCGATTTTTGAAGATTTCCAGTTAAGCGCCCATCTCTCGGTTAAGCGCCCACCCCCGACTTTTAAAGAATGAAGATTTAACGCCTAGTGCTAAGGAAACGCGCGATTCCCCGACTTTTAGAAAAAGATCGATGATCACAATGAGTGCAACGACGCCGGGACTCCGAGACGGTGGTTTAGCAATCTGAATCACAATACAGGTAGAGTTATTGTCTTGGGTCATGAACTCACTTCAAAATACTTGAACCTTTTTGTCACTTTATTTTCTTTCCTTGTTTGCAAAGTTTAAGAACGCCGCCGGCGTCAAAACCTCCGCTTTCAGCCACAGGCGTCCTCAGCTTCTGATCGTTCCCAATACACTACATATAATACTATTATGTAGTATTATATGTAGTGTATTGGGGACGATCAGAAGCTGAGGACGCCTGTGCTTTCAGCGACTTTGTCTGCCGCACTGAGTTTCCGTCTGCAGTGCACTAGATAAAACATATATTCGAAAAAATCAGGCCAGAGAAATGTGACAATGGTTTTGCCAACCCTCCAAATTCTATTAAGGTGGGAAGCTCTCATATTTTGAACAAATCTCACAACTCACGGAAAGATGTCAAATTCTCAATATTTTGATGAATATAACTGCCGGGTTATAGAGGATGTGGGGCGACCGAAGGG
>NMRA01000093.1:702359-729965 GCA_002633005.1 Phoronis australis | reverse complement strand
CGAGACCATAAATTTGATGTCTGACCTCTGCAACACGTGAAGCTTGCACGCGCGCACTTAAGCAGGGTCACATCTTGAAACAGTTTTAATTCTAGTGGAGGCTTCGTGGTCACTGGTCGTCTGCGCACCGCAGGACGGCACGGGGTTATTACTCAGCAATTTTGTAAATTTAATAGTGAATGACTAATCTGAGGGCAAGAGAACCTTTCTTGGGATCATCCGCTGTTATGACGTTTTCACAGTCATTTGGCGACGTGGCGATAAAGCTCTTTGAAAAGGGCTACGCGTTCCGAGTATGAGTGTCGTGTCCGGATTTAGATCGCCAGGTAAGATTAACCGCCCAGGGCGGTTGACTGTCGTAATAAGCGCCCATGTTCGGTTAACCGCCCATCCCCTACTTTAGGTGGATTTTCGATTTAACCGCCCACTGCTCGGTTAACCGCCCTCCCCCGATTTTTTGGGTTCGCCAATTTAACCACCCAGGCCGTTAACCCGAACGATTACGGCATGTCCTACTTCTCACAGGCTTGCTCTTGTGTTGTTTTGAGTTAACAAAAGAAGTTATCTGACCTTCTCTGTATTGTCTCATAAATTACAGCAACTCTAACCATTACAACGAAGTCATATTTGCTGGGTCATCAATGTCTAACTGCTACACCACTGTCTCACTATGTTGTTGTTTGCAATTACCAGATATGGTAGAATCTCCCTATATGGACAAAAATAATTGCTAAATTTGATGTTTTTTTCATTTTTCAAAGACTAATTCTAGCCTTCCCTTGAATACCCACAAATATGGTATGGCCATAGTTACAGTGTGTAACTTTTAAGCTTTATTTAATAACACGATAAAGCATAATTACTTGGCGGAATTCTTCGTTTATTTGGTGTTACTGCAAACTTGAATACATCAAGTTAGCAGCAATGAATCTTCAAACTGAACCAATCAAAAAACTCCATTCCATACATAGATTTGTCATGGGTAATTAGAAATGCTACCTCACAAAAGGGACTAAAAATAAACAAAACCAACTGAGTACCATCATAAAACATGAACAACAACAATGGTTTTTAAAGAAGACTCTGTGCAGCGTTTAAACAACCCCCAGTAAAAACAAAACGCCTTTGCTAAACCAGTAGTGCCCCATTGACCACCCAGATTTACAAACTACACTTTGGTGACCACTACAAGACACATCAACTCATAATCACTGTGGATGTTCTAAATTTTAATCTAAGCCAGATGTTAAAAATGGCATTAGTCTCCACCAGAGGTGCCAAAAGTCAGTCTAAAGTGGTGTTTGTCATAGCTGGGAAGGTCTGCATTATTGCAGTACAAGCTTGGATTGTTGTGGTTGTGACAATGGATTAATTTTTAATAAACACCAACTGTGTAATTGGATCAGAATGTACAATTTACCTTGTTTCATTTGTAAATAATTAATTGGATCATATAGGCACTCCGAGATGGTACGACAGTGATTTCAATGTGCTGTGTCATTAACCACTCAATTACAAAAGATTGAAGATTAATCAGAAATATACCAGACGAGCGGATAATGGTGGAGAGAACTGCGTTAGTAGCAACATGTACAAGATGAATCAAATTGGCAGAGAAGAAATGTAATTTATTTCATTCGTGGACATTTTGCGACATTACACATTTTTACACGAACCGGTTGAATAACCCACTGCAAAAAAGAAGCAATTTGACGACAGGATGGTCACAAAGAAATTATAAAAAACACTGGGAAATGTGACAGCAATAAACCTCCATTGATCTGAAAATGTACTCTCCTTGATGTCTTTCCGAGGTTTCAGGGCATGTCCCCCCACCTGCCCCTCCCCTGCTCTTCCTAAGGCCCTAAATATCCAGTAAGAACTTGCATGTATTATGTGGGATAGAGTGTGTGTGTGTCTTTAATAAATACTGGCAGGGTGTCAACAATCTTTAATAAATACTGGCAGGGTGTCAACAATCTTTAATAAATACTGGCAGGGTGTCAACAATCTTTAATAAATACTGGCAGGGTGTCAACAATCTTTAATAAATACTGGCAGGGTGTCAACAACCAAGAACACATGTATCTTGTGTAGCTGTAGTGTACTGTTATGTAACACACAAACATTAAACACAAAGTTTACCCTGCAGTGTTGACATGGAGACACTGACATTTTGTAGGTTAATTAATGACAAATATTGAACAAGAAGTCACAATACTAATGGTGGACAGCATGAATATCAATTCCACAAACAATGGCTTTTTGTAACTGTCCTCAGTTTTCGCTGTTGCTGGTGGCATTAGCCACTGAATATGCTGGTATGGAAAGTCAAAGCGGAAAAAATTCCAGGACACAAAGTTTCTATTCAAGAATTAAATTCTTTGCAGGACCAGAAAAACATACCAAAATTTATCGCGCCACGACCTACAATTTATCAGGACAGGACCAAAATTTAACACGGTCAGGACCGAAAATTTAGCAAAAAAAGCCAATAATGTGAATGGTTACATGTGCCACTTCTGCTAGTGCTTTACTAGTTTTTGAGTTTCCCTAAAACTGCTGGTGAGTTTACAAGCACTTTTGTAGTGAGACCATAATGTGCAGGGGAAGAGGTCTTTGTTTATCCATGCACTTTAATTTATGGCAGTGTAGACCTATTTTGATTTCAACTTTTTCATAAATCTAACTGGTAGCAAAAACGACTCTTTCAGGGAGAGCTGGTAGGTCTGGCTCACATAAAACGCTTGCATTTTCCCTAGCATTTTAGCCAATGAAATGCCAGCATTTTTGCCACTCATGTGAGCCTAGTACTTGTAAGTACTTGTTTCTAAAGCCTGTTTTCAGTTACAGTCTCATTAGGAAAAGTCAATTTAATGCCTGACTCAAAAATAACACTGCATGTTGAGTTGACACCTTGACTTCAGATAGAAAAACACAGCTGCATGGATAAGCAAGAGGAATTTTGAACAAGGCCAAGTTAATTATTACACTTAGTCATGCAGAATTTAGTCCTGTGCTGTTTGACTTTAACAAATTTTTAGTTTTACCCACAAAAATTATCCGAAGGAACTTTTAGTTTCAGAACATTTTTGTTATTTATGTTCCCATCATAGTACTTCAGGAAAGTTCCTAAAGTACTAATGAATACAGTTCAACTCTCAATGGGATGTAGGATTTAAGAGTTACTCAAATATTACATTGAGGATTCA
Source organism: Phoronis australis (assembly GCA_002633005.1). Lineage (NCBI taxonomy): Eukaryota > Metazoa > Phoronida > Phoronidae > Phoronis > Phoronis australis. The sequence goes on along the minus strand of NMRA01000093.1, from coordinate 726,753 downwards.
GGTGTTCAGGTAAATGTAAATTGCAATAATTCTCATTTTGCCAAGTTCAAAAATGCTCTGGCTAATCTTACTGCAAAAGCTCTCAAGCATCAGATGAAATAAAATTTGACACTTATTTTTAAGGAATTCATCAAATGAAATTTCACTTTTCCATTGCCTTATTTTGACAGCCGATGACATATATCCCCAAAATGATCCCCACTCATTTTTTCTTTTATGTTAAGTGGCACCCAAAGACATACTAGGCTCTACCTAGGTTCTTTGATTTTTAACTAGTTTTGCAATAGATAAAACTAGATAACCACTGATTCTCAAAAGCATATACCTGGTAGTTCTATAATTTCAAAATATCTGCACTGCCACCTTGAAGTTCCTGGTAAACAGTATGCCACACAACAGGTGCCACAGCTATTTAAACTGTGGTTGTCACAAGATAGGGTGACACTAGAAGGTCTACAGGACTGCTGTTAAAAATAACATACTCCAGTATCTATTAGAAGAAGTGTCTATGACTCAGGCACTAGAGTGCTCAGGACACTTTATTTCTTTGAAACATTCCTGTGTGGTGTCTCCCTTGGACTCACTCTAAACTTTACCAGGTCTGACAGTTGAGACATACAGTCACCAACAATATGTCAGAAAATGTGATAAAAAGTTGTCGTGTATTTATGATTACAACATGTAGAAAGATATGACATAATAGATAGAACAAAACAAGAGACAAGTAGCAGACTTCTACAAACAGTACATGAGGCTTTCAAACTATTCAACTTTTAATCGATCTACTTATTTGGGCATTTCAGAGACAAGAATATTTATTATCTGAGCTTCATATCAGAACTTGTTTTGTGTATCTTTTCATTTCAAAAATAAAGCATTTTTGGAGCAGCAGCTTATAAATGCTCTACCAACCCTATTCTCCAATAGTTGTAGTTACTCTAACAGAAGAGGCCATTAATGATTTATTGACTAATTGATGACAACTTTCTTTTCACACATTACACACAACCTACTACCATACATGTGGGTATGTATTGACAAAGTGGGCACGTAGAGCATTTCATTCATAAAGTGGTGAAATACCAAATTCAATTATATTATTAGTTCAAGAATGAGAGATATAACGGTTGGGTAAAGCCTGTTTGAAATTTTTAATGCTTTTTACTGAACCAGGAAATTATTTATTTTATCTTTATGTTTTACTGCTGTGGCTGTATACATTTTTATTACCATAATAAGAAGTCATTAGAAGAAAAAAATCTTGGATAAAACGCCACATGAAATGGATCATTTTTGGATATGTTAGTTGTTTTTAGGGAACCAGCAATGGCTCCTCTGTTGTGAAAAAAGAGCCTGGCAATGTTTCCAGCTAAACTGTCAAAACTGCAGACTAAACAAAACATTGCTTTTTGTAGTACTGAGTTGTAAAAAACAATAATTATATAAACAAATCACTCAACCTTTGGCGTAAACACTTTAATGCAGTCTGGACTGGTCTCGTTTAATTGAAATATTAGTCAAGCCCTACCACGAAATGTTGTCTATTGATATAGGTTGATTAAATTACACAGGTGTGAATACAAATTTGTATTGGTATAAAAATGTTCTATGTGAGCTTTTAAGGATCCAAAGTAAACTTGAAAGCAAATTAACCAGTTAATACCATTAAGGAAAGTTGAAATCTTATCATTTTGAATACACAACACAGTTTGAATAGAATGAAGATCAAATAACATGTGGTTCAGTAACATGTCTGGAAAGTATGGTAATGTTTGGCCTACCTTTTTGAGACAGGGTCATGTGACCCAATTCATGTCAGAGTATTAAAAAGTCAAAAATGAGTTCTACAGGCTTTCCACTTTCAGAAAATATGTTCATTTTCTAGCTAAAATCTGTCGTTTTGTAGCTATTTGGCTAAATAGCAGACATGTTGATAAGGTCCTGCATAACCGAACAGCTGTAAACCAACCATCATTCACGAAAACCAATAACCAACTTTTGATTTCGACCTCTTGTGGCCCATATGAAAACGTTCCTCAATCCTTAGCCAATGTGGAGACCATTTTAGGGCTTCGAAAGTACCGACAGTTCATTATTTCATCAAACCAAGCTCATTAAATTTCAGGTCCTGAAATTCAATGAGCTTGGTCTGAAAAAATTAATGAACTGCCCGTTCCTCTCCAACCCAGAGAACACATCTAAACTGGGTAAGGAACAATACAAGATCAATTTTATAACAGTAAGTGGACTAAACAGGACTTGCTAATTTGTTTCTTTTACAGAAAACATTGGTTTAATGCTGCTTTAGACTGATAGGCAGTTTGGTTAGTCCCACACCATTACATTCAATTTTTATTCAGATACTGAAGTTTCAACAGACAATTCGAATGACTTGTTTTTAGCTTTGCATTCTTTTTCGCAGAATTGGTTGATGGATGATATGAAACTGATGCCAGTGAATTATATTTTGCCATGGTTTGTTGTTAAAATCCTGTTTATTTGGGGCGATATGATTACATAATGTTAGTTATGTTGAGGTGCATTGGAGGTTTGTCTGTCAGATCACTGAGAACATCTCCCAAGTAAGAGCAGGGACAATAGACCAAATAACTCAACAGTAAGGATAACACAACCATTTGCAACAACAGGCAGGCTATGGATTTACCAGGGAATAATAACACTGTAGTGTTTATTCTCCTAACAATTATCAGCATCATTAGGTCCAATAAACAAAGTGGGCTTGTCATGCAGGCAAAGTGTACTGTCAACCCATGCTTTGGGGCTGTTATCAATATACTTCAAGCCAAAATCAGTATAACTAAGTGAAGTCTCATAGGAATTTGCATTTATCCATGTTGAATATTTCTCAAATCTATGTTTGAGGCCTGTAACATGTTTACTTTATAGCTTTCCATTGTTGGATGTGTAATGATTATGGATTGGTGATGCCAATATGTGAGTAAGGATTAATTGGTTATGATATCTTTGACAAGACCTGTGATTATATTAGACTGGTCAGGTGTTAAACAGGAGACTGTTTATCGCACACCATGATGACTTTTTGACCAACTGAGAAGAAACCCGAAAAATCACTGTGTAGGTTCGTTCAGGAGTTCATCAGTCACCACAGGGTGCCTGAACACTAACTCTTCCATGCAGGTGCATGTGTGTAGGTGAAATGAAAATATGCAAGGAATTTCAGCCAAGACAAGGAAACATTTTACAAAAACATTACTCATTATTGTGTTGTTTTAACACCTTTTACCCTAAACAAAATAATATTTACCTGGGAATGGCCTTTTTACTGTTGCTGTTGGATCCGACCATTCACTATTCAAATTGTTGCAGGTAATATGGTAACATTGGACTATGGTTTTAGTGTATGTTAGTAAACCATGCAAGTTTATTTCAAAAATATTTCAGGGAATGAAAAATAAAAAATCCTGTCAATAGCACTAATTTTCAGAATAAATAAACCGTGTCTATTTTCCTCATACAGTAACTAGAATGAATATTTTGACAAAAGTAACTTAAAGCTGCAGCTATTATCCTGTCTTCCATCACAAAAAGTAACTCTTGATTCAGAACTATCTTAGACTGTGAGGAAGACTGGTTCAAAAGGGGTGTAAAGGAAGCTCTCTATGAGCACATCGAGAGTCCCTCTTTAAATAAAACAGGCGGTTTACGATTCGACTTGTCACACGTATGGCATGGGATGGTGAACTGACGTCAATGCCGCGTCGTTTAGCCAAAACGCCACCAATTGGCCAGAATAACGATAACGTCACAAGCCAAGCTTTAGTCCATGAGATGCGGACACAACATCGCTAATTTTTGTAAGTTTTTATTCCAGTATTAGACTCAAACTTGATCAGTCTTGATAATTGTTCCTGAAAAGACCAAAAGTTGTAGGAGAGTCGCATGAAGTGGGGGCCTCCAATAATTATGGGTGCGTGGGGTGAACCTTTCGCGGCAACTGGGAGAGGTACAACACTGGAGACAACCAGCAGTCAAAGTGTGGCGAGTTCGGGCAAGGATAGGAATAACTTTTCACTAAAATTTGTCAGTGCTCTTCCAAAGAATGCTTAATTTCTTGCAGGCAAAATTCACCGCTAAGTCAGATATTTCGATGATGATCAAAAACCGTCACTGTGGTGGTAGACAAACATTTTCCTATTTTACGCATCCTTAACACAGAAAACAGCTTGAATTTTTTGGATAAGCATATGTTGATGCATTATTCTATAATACAATGTAATCTCCTGTAGTACACAGGCACTATGGGTAACACAAAATCAACTGTTTGCGCTCGATCAACACTCAAAATGTAACCAGTGTGGACGTTTTCAAGGGTGGTAAACTGGATTACTGCACATAAAAGCTTATACAAATCCCTGAGGCGGGATGCAATGAGTGAAAGCCATGTATTCACCATTGCATTATCATCTGGTGTTATCAGACTGTGCTCCTAGGATATACATGAGTTCCTTTTCTGAATAAGTGATATTGACACTGTTTCATGCTCTTAGTGACACCTTGAACTAGCGTCAAAGCAAATGAAATGACGAACATGAAAATGCACTAGTTCAGGCTTTGCTACACGAGAAACTTTTGTTACAAGCACCTATCCTGATTAATTAAGAGTGCTAGCATGCTACGTACATTTTGAAATTCTAAAATACATGCTTGCAATAGATCCTACAATACAACACTCGGGTATCACATATCACTTGTGTGATATACCGGTAACATAAAGACATATGCATTCATCTAATCAGGCTTCAATAAATTAACTGTTTTGCATGTTGTCTTGGATACTAATGTTGAGGGAAGCTCTCAGTAATTGTCTTATACTTCTCACCTTTCTAAGCAAACCGTACCAAAAGAATAATAGTTCTGTTACAACACATTGTGATTATCAGAATCTGTAATTACAGAGGAGACATGATAAAATTTGAGGTTGCTAGAGGGCGCTAAGGTAGTTGGTAGGCAGTGTACGGATTTAATGTAGTGGGATATCTTCCAGCATTTGACTGACAAATTCTTTACCACTATCATGCCGCCAAATTGTCACTGTTGGGTAGTGAGATATTCCAACAACTGGCACAAAAATTTTCACTGTCTCTAAATATCCATGAATGAAAGAAATTACATTTTGTGCCTGTAAACTGAGATTGTCTTGCACACCAAAATTAGAAACTGGGTCACAAGAAAGATGCTTTTGTCCTCCCACAACGCAATGTTTCGTATTTTAAGACAGCGCCAAGTCTTGGGCCAAAAGAGAATATAACACCTTTGTGACATAAAACGCCACTAAGCATTTTAAATTCCTCCATCACAACAGATAATAGAGTAAAATTCCTCCAATTAATTCTAAACACCATCCTTTTATTGTAACTATTTGTGTTTAGACTATGATGTTGATAACAACATTGGACTCTTTATCACAAACAGACCACCAAACAAGCCAGACATCTGTCCTGTAACAAGACAGACAGGAACCTTTCAGAAGGACAAACAGACTGCATGTTCCTGAAGATTACACAGATCAGATAACAAATGGCCTGATAATGTCAATTGCAAAATGTTTCTTCAAAATCAAGGACTTGGAAAGAATCTTTGTTCAAGTAGCTACAAGACAGTGATCTCCAAAGACTGCAAATTGCTGTGATTCTTAATATTATGTAAGGATAGAAAAGCGGAAAACCTGACTTGCTAGAGACTGGTTTGTGTTTGTGGCAACTGAGGCCCTACCGGGTATTTGCTTTTTGAGTTATGGTACCTTAAAACTCTGTGTTAGTACAAGAGGAATAGCATTCATTAAGATGACTCTTGTAAAGGATTGCCTTCAGCTTAGTCTGTGTATCATTTGTGCAACTTCTGGATATTAGGATATTACCCTACTGAGGTGATGTTAAGAAATGGGTGTTGGTGTGGTGCCATGTGCTCAATTTGATCCTAAAACCAGTTGTATAAAATATTTTTAAAGCTCAGAAAATTCTGGGTCTATACCTTTATTAAAGTTTAGGATGTTGTAAAGTTTGATGGACAAAGTAATATTTCAGGATGTATTGCGGGTAAAATAGGCACAGGTATAAAACTTGCCAAACAAGTATATTTGATTAAGCCTACACAAGATTGTTGAGGAGATGCTTTTTCATAATTGAATTTAAGCTGGAAGTACCTTACAGTCATAATACAATCATTGCTCTATAAAGCTTGAGTAATATTGGACAAGATTCACCCTCAAGGTATGTACTATGATATTCATAAAAATTCTCTAATTTGGGACAAACGTTATTGCTAAAAGTGGCACTTCTCCACTTTAAAGACTAACTACATCATTGCAAAATGCGCTGAGTTCCTTTTCTCAATTTCTAAATGTAATCCAATTCCTCAAAAAAATTGTCTCCAAAATTTCACTCTCAACATGATATCGCACAATGCAAAGTCAAGTAAGTACAATTTTTATTGGTCAGTCCTTCATAAACAACAGCCAGTGACCAATCAAAAAAGGGAAATTTCATATGCAAGTTGTATTGTACACTGATACTCATAAGTATTACTGGTTGTATCTTGTGTTCTCGACTACTTCCGTCACTTTCCAGTCATTTCTGCCTAAGCTTTACGCACCTGGTGCTCTGAAACGATGATACTTTTAAAGGTTCTTTTAAATTTTCTTCCGATTACTTTGAAGAGAAATAAATGCCCAAAATCCATAAACACATACATAGTGATTTTTTAGGCCTGACAAGTATGTAGAATAGGGATAAATCCATAACAGTTGGCAACCCTTTTATTGGTCGCTGAGGTTGGAATATTGAATTTTCATGGGATATAGAATTCACTGCTTCTAATCCGTAATTGAAGAATTCTCACATATTAGTGCTTTGGGAGTGTGTTGGGTCCTAGGAATACATCCTTCAGTATGTTTACAACAAAGTTCTTATATTTGTTCAGAAATTTCATGAAAAGCATTGTTCATCTGCCATATTGCACCCTAAACATTTTACCGGACTGGTTTTTCCTGAATATATCAGTTGCCAGCGAAATGTTTTTTTTTAATACATTTCCTACCTAACTTGGGTTTGTAAAAAAAATTTCACCAGAGGGTTCTGTAGTCTGTCGATCTCTATAAAGCATAGTCTTCACAAGTCTCAAGTTACTGTCTCAGTTTACCAAATCCCAGGTTGAAACCAAATCAGCATAAATCATGCATAACAGAAACAAAAGTCAACCACAGTGTAAACTATAAAAGCCTTACAAACTGGTCTTTTTATCAACCAGTCAACTTTAAAAAGGCCCCCTTACCCATGCAGATCTACCCGTCCATTGGGAGCACTCCCACAAAATGGTAGACGTTTCTCACAAATTTAGATTTCAAAAATGTGCCACAGGGCTGAAAAACATGCTAGGGGATAACAGTAATGGTTTCATGTGGCATTTCCTGACATTTTGATTTTGTAGCCTAGTTATCAAACTGAAGGGCATATAAACCAGAGTTTGATTAAGCTTAAACTGGATATGAATAAATTACTACACGTCGGGGAGCTATCTGAAGAGTTTTCTAATGAGCTGCTTTCTTAGTAAGTATGGAGATTATAAAAAATAACTGCATTACATAAAAATCAGAATTGATGGGTATTATCTCGACTTTTAATTGGGGATAATACACAGGTATTTGTAGGATATGGCAACAGGGGGCCTCATCACAATATTAGGACAATCACTTGAGACGAAACTAAAGATGTCTTGCTAAAGCATTTTATTATGCCTGGATGAGGGAGCCCATGGCAGAAGCCCCTCCTAAATCGAGCAAAGTATGTATTATACCACACAGATGAGAAAATACATGGTCCATGAGATAAAATATAGCGCAAACTACCTATGAGGATTCCGGACATTGTGAATATTGGGATCAAGCAAACATCATAAATCCACCAAAGTTAAACATTCAATAGATAGTGTCAATAAAAGCAAACAATATTTCTTCATGGGCATTCACCGAAAATCAAGGGAAAACACTGAAGACCTTCTTTGCATAAAGGATGGACACTGGGGAGTTCAGAATGTCCTGTTGCACTAAGGGACTTATTGTTATAGACAATATTTAGATAAGTGTTTGGTGCAATAATCACATAAATCGGAATCTCTATAGGTCTTCGGTCATTGTTCAAAGACAGGGTGGGAGCTTGTTGTCATAATATTTTGGACAGGATGGTACGAATACGGAATCCCTGCTATGACGCCAAGAAAATATGTTGGTTATTTTCTATCAATGATTCCCATTCATGATTCACTAATTTCTTTGAACAACTATAATATTGTTCATTTTCCATGAGCATGAATGCCTGCAACTTGTAACTGAAAAACTCGACCACCAATTAGTACCTAGAGCCAGTGAACACATTATGGAAAACTAACAAATCCAAGAAACAAGGGAGATAATAGAACTTGCTCATTCAACTTTAGGACAAAGGAAAAGGAATACTAATCGCACATTTTGTTCTTCTAAATCTACAATGCTTATTCAACAGAAACTCCAAAATAATGCACATTTTTTGTCAATAAAATATGCTTAATTTGTTTTTGTTAATGTTATGTATACTAGCAGGAAGATACTAGCTTTATGAAATATTACAGTACAATTTGACAGACCGACATTGCACAAAAAAGAATTGCCAAAATTGAATTCGTCATTTTCCATGAGCTTCTAACATTGTATATGTCCACAACGTTTCAGTATCTTACAGAACTTGACATGTTTTAATTTGGCAGAACATGTCCTTTAAATGAGAAAAAAAATTGCGCTTCCCCACAAAATAGCAACCTAAGTTGGTGAGATCCTATGTTTGAACCTTGACATTTTAAAATGAAAAAGCAGATGTCTGAATCTAGGATACAGGAAGAAGAAAATGTGTAGCCTGTCACACAGAAACATCAAGCCTGTGGCATTTTCTTCTTTTTTGTAAGTGGAACAGGGAAATGGCCTCGGTAAATACACCAGAGTATGCAACAACGCACAACAACAACGCACAACAACAACGCACAACAACAACGCACAACAACAACGCACAACAACAACGCACAACAATGGCGCAAGTGTGACTATGTAATTGCATGTGTCAAAAGCAGAACATATTGCTGCTGTGGCGGAACACCAAGGGCATCTCAAAAAAGTAGGACGGTACTGCTAAAAAAGGGGACAGTTGGCAAATATAGAATTTTGAGGGCAGGATAAATATTTTTATTCAAAAAGAAACATCATCTGTGCTGTCAGTTTGATTATTATCAGATTTCATATAATCCTGGCACAGGATGGCCCTTTTTATGGGTGGACTAAAGTAAACACAGAAGCACAAATGCCAGACTGCAAAAATCAACCAAAAACAATCAGACCAAAAAGGGTCAGGGGAGGAATGTCTGTTGCATCACTCAAACATGACGATGTCTGTGGGGTTAATGAGTACACTGAAGCACAAAGGACACTATCTCATGAGATGTTTATCCATAAATCTTTGCTCATTATACCATGTTAGCTAAGAATCCACAGGGCATTTCACAACCAATAAAAGTGTCCTGGTGGCTATTATGTATATCACAGTGTCAGCAAGTGCTTTGGACCAAACTTACATGGTGGCCCCCCAGGCAAACTATGTGAATTTCATCAAGGAGATAGTAGGCATTGTGAGGGGTATTTCATAAGTGGAGTTTCAAGACTGAAAATGAAGTGGCATAATTCAATGAAGATGGTCCACTGTCTATTTGAAGGAGAAATTCAAGAGGTTTAATAACAAACTTCTAGATTGGCTATTCAGTTAATCACAATGGCATTTAATCGTCAAATTTCACTGCATTACAAGTGTTTATTACAGGTTAATTGGCTAAAACTGTCTAACTGAAAATGTTTCTGTACCCCTGGAATGGTTCATCGAAAGATACAATCACCTTCGGATTTCAAAACAACACAACCATCAGAATATCAGTAATCTTAAAGGCTGTGTTGTCACATTTTCTGTCAATCTGCACTTTTTACAAAACAAGTTGCAGTTAAAATGAGAACTTCGGTGCTTCTTCCTCTTTACCTGTTCCTTAATCTTCGCAAAGTTTCTGCATTTCTCAATTATTCAACAGCTATTTACTCCAAGACCTGTTTCAATGCTCACATGCACCTTTTGTCAACATCAATGAAAACTAGTTTATTTTAAGTGAGGCTGGATCCAAAATACATTTTGCTCAGTCATCAGACCTCAAAGCTGTAAATCGTTCATGTTCATGAACATCTTCAGGTAAAGTGACATGGTGACAATGTTAAAATTGAAAATAGTTCCCGTTATCAAATCAGAAAAAGGTTTCAAGTACTGTAGGCCTAGACCACTCAGCATTTTCTCAACTCTGCAGGCTCTTTTACATATTAACGTTAATAGATGCCTCTGTCTCTTGTACAATCAAAAATTGAGAGCAAAGCAATACCTAGAAAGGCCGGTCATCATATTGCACTTTGTCAACACAAATGCAAGAATTCCTTAGTCCATCAACTCTCCATACACTGGTCTAAATTCATGAGATGTAAAGTAGAGCAGAGATGAGTACAGGCCACAGAAAGTTTCCTGAACTGAAACTGGTGATTTTTGGAACTGTTTGGCTTCTGAAATCGAGTTTCTCTTAAAAAATATGGTTAGGATCACTTTTACCCATATGCAATAAAGATTCTGCAAAAACAATGTGATTGAATATGGTTTTGTGACAATCGTTTTTCAATTGAGACTGTGTTTTCATTTGTATTCATTGGGTTTTAGTAACTATTTGAAGCACGGCAGAAAATTGGCCTGAGAGACGTGACGTCAGTGAAAATAGCCCACACACGCTCAACAAATAACTGGATTGATGTTTGAATTTGGAAGAACCTGTCCTCTGGAATTGACACTGAACAAAATATATTTTAACTGCAACCAATACATCATATGGGTATTACATATGCAATACCAAATGACAAAAGCCTATGAAAGACAATAACATTTTTGCCTATCACCCAAGATAATATCTGGAACAAGAAGGTTAAAGACCCACTAAAGTTGGCGGATCCCCTCAAACCCTCCCCTGGTACAAAAATCAAGGCCATCATGTCCTAACTGTAAAAATTGAGATGAAGTCTCTCTCAACTTGACCACGAATATGAACATTACAAAAATCCAGTTCAGTTTGAACTTCAGAGATAGAGCAGTTTTCGAAACCTGAGTTCCCCAGTAACCTCGTTATGTTCAGCATCCCACACACATGCACAAACCAATACATAGGCCCCACCAGGCTTCAAGATTTGGTATTGAAGTCATTGCTGATGCGATTATTGCTCTGCTTCCAACAAAAGGAACTTAGAAGAACAGTCATGATAACGATATCGTTTGGGATGGCAGTTCTTGACACATCTGAAGTACAAGATATGGTGGAAAGAGCAGTCATACTTAGTGTTTCTACTGATTATTTAGTGTAGTTAGCCCAAAAATTGTTTGCTTTTCTACTTACCACTGGACACCATGATGGCTCTGGCTTCCAGCAATACTGTTGGCAGCAGCATCAGAAACGCTGACAGAATGTGAAGTGTCTGCGCCACTGGGCCAATGTGCTTGTACAGTCTTTTGATTGTACCCCGCCATCCAATGTGATGACTCTCTTTTAGCCAATCGCGGCCAAGCTTCACTCCATCGTTTGAATAGTTGCCAATTTTAAAGAGGGCACTCATGGCGAACGCTGGTAAACAAAGCAGTGACAACACCAACAGAGCGAGACAACTGTTCAGTTCCGTTGTCGGACGCTTGTTGGGTTTCCATGGTAACGAGTTGTAGTGTTGGTAGCGGACGACACCAGCATAGGTCAGGTAGATTTGAACAGCCAGTACAAGAACGAAGCACCAGACGGACCACAGGGAGTTGAGTTGCAGTCCGCATATTCGTCGAGATTTCATAGCTTCCCTTGCCATCTCAGTTGTGAGCAGTAATCTTCATACCAAATAACCTGTAAGGTTAAGGTCAGTAAATGTAAGTAACAATTGCCTCTAGAAGTGTTTAAGCTCGCTGCTGTAAAGTGGAGTAAGGGAGAAGGGTTGTACAGCTTCACAAATTTTGGACAAAATTCATGTGCAGAAGTTTTATTACTGGGGAAAATCATAAAGTGTCCATCATTGTACATCTGTGCTGTACACAGTTTGATCCAATCACACTCGGAGCCTGGTCGTATGGTAGTCAAGGTATGTTGTCAAGTTTTGTTTTAAACACAACTGCTTGATCCAATATGTTCATAGCATGTTAAGATTATGTAGGACACAATAAAAATGGCCACAAAAACGTCCTACCTGATTCACATGAAAAAAACAGTGTAAGGAATTGGTTTTATATGTTTCACTTTTGCACCAGGGGCTATCGAAAATACGACTTTTAAGATTTTCAAGAAAAAAAGTATTAAACAAAAATGAAATGGCTCGAAAACTGTAACAACGTTTTTCATACCTGACTTTGAACATTTATATCAAATTTAAGTTATTCATGTTATTGCTACCATTCTTTTGCTATCAATATTTTTAAAATTTCTTAATTTTAGTAAAGAGACATGATCTTGTAACCCAATAGGTAACAGATTGGTAAAAAGTCAAAAGTCAAATTCTACAGATTTTCTACGTTCAGAAAATATATACTTTTACTGAGATAACGCCCAGCCTAGAGAATTGTCCATAATCAATTTAAAATGCTTTGAAACAATTGTATATACAACTGCTTGATCCAATACTCTCCTAGTCTGTCAATTGACAGGGATGGTTTATAATCAACTTTATGCTTTAAACCAACTATATACACAACAGCTTGATTTGTTCAAATTAAAACAAATCCAAATGACTAAACTATCTTCTGGCTACTTGCTCTTTATGACTGCAATGAGACCAAATGTTAATGCACTTCAGTCTAAACAGAGCACCCCTGATATCCATTTAGATGTACACCTAATATTCTCTAGTAAGACCACCTGGCCAAGGAAATCCATTTCATTCAGCAACAGGGAGATCCATCAAATGCAGGAAATTGGCATAATTCTCACACAGTTTGACATGACTCAAGTCTTGTTGAATACTCTCAGGTAATTACACATGAGAAAATGACGTAACAAAACGCACATGTGTTCACATTTCACAATGTTATTGGAGAGAAAAATTTCCTATCATTGAAGATAAGAATATGGAACAGAATGGGAATTTTTCGATATTGTGTATACGCATAAGGCAGAGGTAGGCATTTTGAAGAGCTGAGGTTGGGACCACCACTTGGTACACTGTGTAAACTAAAACCAAATAGAATGATAATTTCATCCAGCCAGGATATGTTTCTGAGTGTGAACTCTTATTTAATTCAATTGTTTTCAGGTCAAAACAATGAATATCAATGCTATAACATTATGAAGAGGTATCTGAACCAGGGGTGGATCCAGGATTACTTGAAAGGGGAGTCGGATCAAGGATTTTTTTTAAAAAGGGGGTCCAAGTCAACAATTTGAAAATTCTAGATTTGATATCCCTAAAATCAAGGGAAAAAAGGGTGGGTCTGGACCCCCTGGACCTTCCCTGGATCTGCATACGTGAACTACAACAGAGAATTTTGGCAAAGTATAACAGACCCTCAGAGTCCACAAAGAATGATGTTAAAACCTACACTGACTTGATAATAAAATTTCAATAACACTTTACAGCGACAGGCCATGTCCTAGGTCTAGTCTGAACGCCCTACTAGTTATCACAGTGAAGCATAACGGACAGATTCTCCACTAATGACGCAGTTAATGGAACAGGTAGATCTCTTCAATTACAAACACATTTTCTTGTCAATTCGGCTCAAATCATCCAACTAACAGATGTGAAGGAAGCACAGACTGGGATGAATTGTCAATTTCATGATTCAAAATGTCAAGTGACAACAGAGTGGAAAAGAAAATATCCCAAAATCTGGTTGATTATTGGAATAGTCTTGTAATATAATAAACAACGGTACAAAATGTCAACTGCATTAATCATATCGCGTAAAATTAAAAAAAGAAAATTTCAAACATACTCAGCCCTTATAATCTTAGCCAATTAACTCTTATGTTACAAAAAGGTGTTGAAAACTTGATAACACAAGCCTATATGCTATTGTGTTGAAATGACCAGATGGTAGAGAAAACTATTTTTTTAGCACAGCCTCAGTGCAGAATCGAACTTGTAACCCCACAGTCCCAGTGTAACGCTCTGCTGGCAAAATATTTTAAGCGTATTTTACTGGAAAATCACCTATCTTGTTTCAGTGAATATCTGGCTGACAATGAGCAGAACGAACCATTTACAATAAAATCACAAAAACACAACAGATTTTGTTGTTAATTACTAAAGCCCCATCTTATCTAACAATAATCCCACAAATGTGTTGTCAGTCCTAAAACCAATAATTTCTCTTTAAAAAACAGTCACCTCTCCTTGAGCTGTTACATTTCTTGATTGGTTTTTGGCATTGGGGCTTGAGTTGTTCAGCAAGCACACTGTTAAAATGGCATCTAATTTTATATGCTCACACGCCAATACCAAAAATGTTTAAACCAGAGAGATAATAAAAATGTATACTGAACAATGACTGAATAGTCTTATAAGTATTTGCATTCTCCAAAACCACTCCATCCTCCGGTAATCTCCAAGTTTGTGTATATAAGCCCTGCACCTAGACATGGCAGGTAATAGTCTGAGCTTACCTGTAATTTAAACGACTTTGAAGTAGACAGGTTCATATACCTGGATGCTCCAGTTCAGATTAATTCAAATGTGTGCCTACATAAATTATATGCCCCTGAGCATCACAAAGAGACAATTGGCCACAGTGATGGATTGGCACAGTTTCTTAACCCAGGTTGTTATGACACAACAGACCATCCCACCTGAATAGATCAAGTGTGTATTAACAGTGTTTTCATTTATTTCCATGATAAGTTATTTTAGCTGAGAACCTATTCACTGCCTGACCTCTACCACTTCTCATGGTAGGCCAAAATTTCAAGATAGCTGACCTGTCCAAAATTTGTAACACATTACATAGCACCTGAATTTATTTATAGAACAGAGTTATGTCTGATGTTACATACACTGTCATTTTGTTAGTCTACATAATGACATGATCTTTGGTGGGTAAAGGTTCACAAAAGGGTTCAGGGAATAGATACATGGTCTGCACACTCAGTTCATTGACAGAGCATGGATCACAAACAGACTTATGACTGCAGTAGTCATGACAGGAAATTACCCAGGTGGATTACAGACCAACCACATTGGTAGGGAAGGCAGCAAGGAATTTTTAAGTATTGCACTGTACTACTGCTGAGAATTGGGTAAGTACAAAGCAATCTAGTACTTAACAAGTACACTCAACAATCCTAGTACACAAAAGCCCCATATAGAAACAAAATGTTCAACTGTGTTTTTCTTAAACAGTAGCCTAAATACTTCAATCAAAAAATGTTCGGACATTGGGTAAAGCAGTAGAATGAGCAACAACTGAGCTGTTGAACAAGGTTTCACTGGTAAGAGGCACTTGAAAATAGCTTAAACTATAAAAGAATAACACTGATCTAAGTCATTTATTTTCAAGGATTATACAATTATGTAAATGGTGATATATACCAAAAGGTGGAAAGTGTTTATTAAATAATTACATTTTAGACTAAAAAACTGTAATTAGAACCCTGTACACAACTGAAAAATAATCAAGTAGTTGGTCTTATATCTTGAACGTCTAAGTGGTACACACTTACCGTAAGAATCACAAATCGTGCATCCGTCAACTTATTGAAAATCGTTATCCAGACCTGGGACAGACTGATACTTGCCAACCGCACATCCCCGACTTTCAAAAGTCAATGTGTGATGATCCGTCTTGACAGACAACAAGCGCAATGGATTCGTCCATTTAAAAGGGGTGCAATATTTGGTATAATTTTGGTGATAGGAGAGACATCTAACGTCAAGAATCAAGTCCCACTTTCGAGGGTGTACGGGCGGGATACTTTTTATACAGTATTCGCCGTGACACATAGAAACTGGTTTAATGGCCGTGGAAATCGAGTGGTCAATGACCCGTGAAGAGGGTCCACTAATGTTCCTCTACTGAGCCCCAGTCCTAAATGACTGCCTGTCCAATGACTCCGAAATTAATTAGGGATAAAAACGTTTGACACTCACTCGATTTGTTTTTGTTGTCAACATAGAGTGGGCGACCTGTGCCTATTGTGAGTGTTATGAAAAGCCGAGATATCCATTGAGTTTTTAAATATTCCAATAACCTCTGATCAGTCGGGATACAGACCCACCGTTCTTTAATGTGCGACATGACTCACCTTCAGGACCTTGCTCATTGCACAGTTTCCTTTTGTATTCACTGGAGGAGTCTCGTCCATCAGACGATATCATTAAAAAAATTGACCACTTCCCATGTATGCATACTATTTTTTCGAGTTTTTGGTCACTAAAATAGTTTGAAGTTCGGACTTGTGTCACTCCACTCCATTTCATCGTGAGACGATTATAGCCTACGTCCATTTGTGATGAACCACCAGAAATTCAAAATCAAAATCTTTTCTATATCCAGTTTACTTCTTAAAAATGCACCACATTAACAGCATTGTGGAAGCCATCCGAATGGCTTAACAAGTTTCCATAAAATTTGTTTTATGAAGTTTCTCATCAAAATAAAGGGAAACAGTAGGCTACAACCTCTGATATCCGCGAAATCGCCCCTAAGTGATCTAAAGCAAAGACTAATTTCTTCATCATGCTGAAAGAGCATCACGTTCAGGAGCAAGCTTTTTTTAAATCAGTTTCATCTAATCAGTTATGTGAAGTTTCTTACCAAAATGAAGCAAAACGACAGGCTTAACATGACATACCATAATTGGTGCTGGATATCAATCATAATGTTTCACTTGATTTCAGCACAACCAAAGGTCTACAATAATAGAAATTAGGATAGAATTCGATTTATGCCGGTATGCGCCAACTGGCAGCTAGCCCCACCCAGTCTTCCATTACGAATTGCGGAACACAACATACAGGTTTGAATGAATCTATCATACTTGTTCGTTCAAAATATTGAATAGTGCCACATGTATTGCGACGACTGAGTTGGGCGGCACGCAACTTATAAGCCAGAAAAGTGATTTTTCGTCTGAGATCCGCCTCAGCGAAGAGGACTACCCGCAACCTCCGCGGTCGCAGTCAAACGATCTGCAGGCGAAGTCAATGACACGAGAAGCACACCACAGAGAGAGACCGAATTCACAATTTCCATGGTCGGATGGCGGATTATAACAATGGGTCTGATACAAAACATGAGTCGGAATCCTAAATACTATGACTGGGTTGTTAAATCCCGAGGGTTTGGGTCAACGCTAAAAATAACCGACATTGATTTCAACACAGAATTTTCTCAAACACACGAATCCAACCACCACCGGATACGTTGACAGTTCCCGCACCCGAAGTTGTGCTAGAAACATGCAGTAACATCCAGGTACAGTGTTAAAATGAAGTTTTCATTGAAATGCGAACTTTGTAGATTGTTACTGGAAATGAATTGCTCCTAGAGGGTGAAATTGAACATGTCAGTATTACCAGTGGCAGATTTAGGGGNGCCTCCCTAAAATTCTCCCAGATACCATATGGCAGTTCGAGGTGCGACTTGCTGACTAACATAAGCGCGCACCCAAGGGGGCTCGGGGGGCGAATGCACAACGTATAGGCCTTGAACAAACCCCGCTTACCGTTTTTTTCTAGTAATAAGGTCCACAAACCCAAAAATTTAAGACCCCTGCATCCCTATATTTTAGGCTGGGCGCACGCATGTGGCGAAATTCTGGTTATTCCTGTTCCCAGGTTCCCTGCCCACCCCCTAACTCAAAATTCTGGATCTACCTCTGATTACAGTACATAGTTCCCTGCATAAGTTATCAGCGCTTTGCACTGTTCTGCACGTGCTGTGAACATCAGGAACTGGCATCTTCTTTGGATTTATTCAGCGAGATCCTTAGAAAGTATAAGATTTCCTCCAAAAACTAATTGGAGTCAAAAAGATTTTCTGTCCCCACTGCTTAATGACACCAAGAAAAAGACAACTAATATACTACAAGGAAATGAACAGTCTGTTTCTCTCAGTACCATTAATAAATATTCCCATGTATATGGCTACTTCGCAAAAAAATCTGGCAGCGAAAAAAAGAACACTTATCTTTCCCGCACCAAAATACACTTTCTAATTATTGCAGAGGAAGGAAATGGCTACACATTTCAAAATCAATTATTTGAAAGTACAGATAAAAGACAAAGCAAGTGGTCCAGGGTAATATGCCAAACCGGCACAGACGCTGCAATATGCTTGAGGACTTCCGTTGTCAACTAAAGCAGAATCTTATCATCCCTGATAATGTTGTAGACCTGAGTTATTGAAAAATCACGTCGATGCATAACATTTCCTAAGACCTGTGGGCAGGTTGACGCCATAAGCAGACGAATTTCCCGATGACTGGTAACATATAAGAAACATATTTTGTTATGTAGTGATTGACGTCAATGGTAATCGAGAAACATTAACTCAAGGGCCTTTGCCGGGTTGACGCAATCTATCGATTTCTATAAGAATTTTCTCCTCTTACACAGAAACTGAAATTAACAGAAAAATGACACCTCTATCGTGCCACCCCTTCAGCCAAAGACAAGGCCATGGACCCCTTAAGCATCTGGAGAGATCGCCATAGTGTACTACTCCTCCTTTCGAGAAGTATGAAACACCATAAAACAGTCTTTTGGGAAATCCTAAGCAATTATTTGAAGCAGTCGTAAAAATCAAATCGTATTTACCTATTATTTTGAAGTATGGATGTTTGTACAAATACTTGTTTCATTAATATAATTGTTCATTTTCATGAATAAAATACTTAACTAAAAAAGAATCAAGGAATATATGCATTTTGCTTGTGGCTTCAATATTCACTTTTGAGTTAGCGGGCAAGGCATTGTATTTGTCATATAATGTCTGACAGGAACTTCAGCAATTGATGATTCTTCAAGCAACATACTTGAATCTTGGATAGTTGTATATGTAACTCCTAAGACAACAAAATAAAAAAGTATTATCTAATTATTGTACTTTTCATTATTTTACAGCATTTTTGTGGATTTCCACTACAGCATCCTTCTATATACAATTTACCATATTGAAGAACGAAAACTTAATTTGTACAAAAATCACACCAATATTGTCTAATGTTATCTCATAAAATGCCACCATATAGCAAGAAACAAAACAGAAAGTTTAAATTTGGGCTTAAATATCTTTTAAAACTTCGAGATTTCATAAAGAGCTTACACACAGTATAAAATGTGGTCATGTGAAAATTTAGACAGCTTCTGAAATTCTGGGTAACAACAAAAAATATTGTAACAAAAAGCCCCACCCCGGAAATGAGTTTATAGACACAATTCCGATTTTCCGAAATCAGGGGTGGATTCAGGATTTTGATTTTTTTGGGGGTGGGATGTGCAGGTCATATTAGCTAGGATTTTTTTCATCAGACATTCGCACCCCCCAACCGCCAAATAAAATCTGGAGAATTTTAGGGTGGGTCATGCCCCCCCGCCCCCTTAAATTAGCTACATGAAATAACGCTTATAATGGCTGATCATAGACTTTCCATTCCACAGTTTATGTGCCTACCTTCATCGCAGACTGTTATACCTATATATATGCCATGTGAATTTGATGAACGTCATGGCGAACATAACATCACTGTTAATTTCGAGCTAGGATCTAAGTGGAATTAACCACTTATTCTGCAAACCCATAACTCATCACAAAAATTTTGTATTTAAAGTTTGCATTTCTGTCATGAATAAAGGCCGTGTGCTAGTTTAAGAACATATTTTTGTGCTTTTGGGGTTGCTGTAATAGACTGCATTCTACTTTTAAGTAGAATGCAGAGAATAGTTAAAACTATTCTCTGCCTGTTCTCTGGCAAACATGCATTTTATGTTAATGGGTGCCATTTTGTTTCTACCGGATAGTCAAAATTCAACTTTGCTTCATTTGACAAGTTTTAGCAGTACAATAAAGCTCATAATACATTTTGCGAGGTTATTGTTTCAACTTTTCTGGCAATGTGAGAAAGAAGGCCAGAGTTTCATAAACTTATGTTTACAGAGTGAGCTACAGTACGGGTTTCATAAAAATAAAATGTTACTGATGTTCAAATATCATACACTGTGCGATTCACTAACATATTTCACAAATTTCTATTTTGTTATGTACAACAGCCACCATAGATTAATTTCATATCAACACATTCAAATATCTTTTTGCACACTGCATCGCTATCAAAATCCATTTTTGTGACATTAAGTCCGTGAAAAGAACACTTCAAATCATAATTCGCAATGGCAACAGCTTCTACTCGTCCAGTTACCACACAACGCTTCCACTGCAGGCCTGCTGCACTGCAACCTGTAGAGTATTTGGAAACTATCTACAGTAAGCCGATAAGAAAAGGTGGTTGTAAGTTACACGTGCAAGTTTATTTTTTATAAATAAGACTGTACAAAAACACAAACTATTTACACTTCGCATCAGGAAAGATTTAGTGCTAACTCGCAAAATTCTAAAATCTTACCTGATTTGTAAGAAAAATCGTCAAATAGGCTGGCACAAGACAAATATTGCATTTGATACAAACTACCGGTATATAAACATTATTCGCAAAATAATACTTGTACTGAACCACATGTTGTGTCGTCAAAATATTAACAAACAACTGAGCTATCATCCTCAACTACCACACTTTGAGCAAAACATATTGCCAGGGTTCCATGGCAACTATTGTATAGTTAATCACACAATTACAATAAATCAAAAGAAAAATGCACAACATTTGAAAAAAAATAACTTAAAACTACTTTCAATGTTAAGTCTAGTAATTAAAGCACAGCCATATTTATTACATTACATAAACACATAACATTACAAATAACATTACAAATAACATTACAAATAACATTACAACATCTATTTTGGCATAACCAGGCTCCCTTTCTGGTGGCTCTTTCTATATCACCTTGAACCCACAGGCCAACACATTCTAGACTCACTGTACCACCCACGGCTTTCTTTTATTTAACACCTTCTCCAGAACTTTCTGTAACAAAAGATGACTGACTGTAACATTAGCAAGCATTACATCAAAGTTGCCAACTGTCACCCTTTTCACGGGGCCGCACTGCTTTTTGAAGCTTCCTCCCGCACCAGCATGCCCCCCGGTGTTATTTACAAAGTTACACCATAGTGCAAATGCATGGCTGCATATCACGGTGCTTTTCATCTACATACCCCTATTTCCCCCAATTCCATTTCCCAAGCAAAATTTAAAAAACACCCAGACAAATGCAGTCACCACGGTGTTTCTGGTTGCTGCAATGGACATTTCTGCTTGTCCAGATATGCTTGTTCACTAGGATATTCAATATTTACTGTTTGCTTTTTACTTCACCAATTGTATCTTTCACCTAGTGGTGAACTCGCAAACTATAATACACAAATTACTTGTCTGGCATTTGGATCACTGGTAATTTTAATAAGACGTCGTCTGGTAAAAATTATGAGCACAAGATGGCAGAAGACTGATTCTTTGTTGTTACAGGGAAGTAAAAAGAAGCCAAATATAAACAGGTAAGCAGCTGGTAAGACCTTTCACTGTTCCATAAGTACCAACAGGAATTTGATTTTGTTAGTGCTATCACACTCGACAAGTATTTTACCATTAGACCAGAAATTTCCTGATTTCCATACCACAGAAACTGTACACTTAACTCATATTCTCAATACTGATGGAGTCAGAGTTGATGCATTGGATAGAATTTTTCAAGAACTGTGCCATCTGATTTGAAAATACTGCTCATACATAGCTACAAACACATCTATAAAAATCACGTTTCAGCTGAATTTGTTCTGGTGTGGCCACAAATCTGATTTCNGGCATTATATTTGTCATATAATGTCTGACAGGAACTTCAGCAATTGATGATTCTTCAAGCAACATACTTGAATCTTGGATAGTTGTATATGTAACTCCTAAGACAACAAAATAAAAAAGTATTATCTAATTATTGTACTTTTCATTATTTTACAGCATTTTTGTGGATTTCCACTACAGCATCCTTCTATATACAATTTACCATATTGAAGAACGAAAACTTAATTTGTACAAAAATCACACCAATATTGTCTAATGTTATCTCATAAAATGCCACCATATAGCAAGAAACAAAACAGAAAGTTTAAATTTGGGCTTAAATATCTTTTAAAACTTCGAGATTTTATAAAGAGCTTACACACAGTATAAAATGTGGTCATGTGAAAATTTAGACAGCTTCTGAAATTCTGGGTAACAACAAAAAATATCGTAACAAAAAGCCCCACCCCGGAAATGAGTTTATAGACGCAATTACGATTTTCCGAAATCAGAGGTGGATTCAGGATTTTGATTTTTTTGGGGGTGGGATGTGCAGGGCATATTAGCTAGGATTTTTTTCATCAGACATTCGCACCCCCCAACCGCCAAATAAAATCTGGAGAATTTTAGGGTGGGTCATGCCCCCCCGCCCCCTTAAATTAGCTACATGAAATAACGCTTATAATGGCTGATCATAGACTTTCCATTCCACAGTTTATGTGCCTACCTTCATCGCAGACTGTTATATCTATATATATGCCATGTGAATTTGATGAACGTCATGGCGAACATAACATCACTGTTAATTTCGAGCTAGGATCTAAGTGGAATTAACCACTTATTCTGCAAACCCATAACTCATCACAAAAATTTTGTATTTAAAGTTTGCATTTCTGTCATGAATAAAGGCCGTGTGCTAGTTTAAGAACATATTTTTGTGCTTTTGGGGTTGCTGTAATAGACTGCATTCTACTTAACTATTCTCTGTGTGTTCTCTGGTAAACATGCATTTTGTGTTAATGGGCGCCATTTTGTTTCTACCCGACAGTCAAAATTCAACTTTGCTTCATTTGACAAGTTTTAGCAGTACAATAAAGCTCATAATACATTTTGCGAGGTTATTGTTTCAACTTTTATGGCAATGTGAGAAAGAAGGCCAGAGTTTCACAAACTTATGTTTACAGAGCAAGCTACAGTACGGGTTTCATAAAAATAAAATGTTACTGATGTTCAAATATCATACACTGTGCGAATTCACTAACATATTTCACAAATTTCTATTTTGTTATGTACAACAGCCACCACAGATTAATTTCATATCAACAAATCCACATATCTTTTTGCACACTGCATCGCTATCAAAATCCATTTTTGTGACATTAAGTCCGTGAAAAGAACACTTCAATCATAATTCACAATGGCAACAGCTTCTACTCGTCCAGTTACCACACAACGCCTCCACCGCAGGCCTGCTATCGTGCAACCTGTAGAGTATTTGGAAACTACCTACAGTAAGCCGATAAGAAAAGGTGGTTGTAAGTTACAAGTGAAAGTTTATTTTTTATAAATAAGACTGTACAAAAACACAAACTATTTACACTCCGCATCAGGCAAGATTTACTACTAACTCGTAAAATTCTAAAATCTTACCTGATTTGTAAGAAAAATCTTCAAATAGGCTGGCACAAGACAAGTATTGCATTTGACACAATCTACCAGTATATAACAAAATAATACTTGTGTAAAAATCAACTGAACCAGGTTGTGTCCTCAAAATATTAACAAACAACTGAGCTATCATCCTCAACTACCACACTTTGAGCAAAACATATTGCCAGGGTTCCATGGCAACTGTGGTATAGTTAATCACACAATTACAATAAATCAAGAGATAAATGCACAACATTTGAAAAAAAATAACTTAAAACTACTTTCAATGTTAAGTCTAGTAATTAAAGCACAGCCATATTTATTACATTACATAAACACATAACATTACAAATAACATTACAAATAACATTACAACATCTATTTTGGCATAACCAGGCTCCCTTTCTGGTGGCTCTTTCTATATCACCTTGAACCCACAGGCCAACACATTCTAGACTCACTGTGCCACCCACGGCTTTCTTTTATTTAACACCTTCTCCAGAACTTTCTGTAATAAAAGATGATGGACTGTAACATTAGCAAGCATTACATCAAAGTTGCCAACTGTCACCCTTTTCACGGGGCCGCCCTGCTTTTTGAAGCTTCCTCCCACAACAGCATTCAATGTCGCAATAACATCCATTATACCACTGGCAGATCTAGGATGCAGCAACAGGGGGGGGGGGGGGGGGGA
>NMRA01000093.1:672342-699255 GCA_002633005.1 Phoronis australis | reverse complement strand
TAGCTATACTTATTGATGGCTGTAGCCAGCCAGCTATAAGTATAGCTATACTTATTGATGGCTGTAGCCAGCCAGCTGTAAGTATAGCTATACTTATTGATGGCTGTAGCCAGCTAGCTATAAGTATAGCTATACTTATTGATGGCTGTAGCCAGCTAGCTATAAGTATAGCTATACTTATTGATGGCTGTAGCCAGCCAGCTGTAAGTATAGCTATACTTATTGATGGCTGTAGCCAGCCAGCTAGCTATAAGTATAGCTATACTTATTGATGGCTGTAGCCAGCCAGCTAGCTACAAGGAGACAAGTGTCCAAATACATTTACGAATCGAAGGGCATTAATTTTAAGGAGACCTCGAAATTTGACATCGCCTAGGCAATTCTGCTCATCACTTTGTCATGAAACTTATATATCGACATGTAGAGCCAACGACCAGTGGAGGGGCATGGAAAATCTGGAAGTCATCCAAAACTCACCTTGTCCGTTACAACCGGTTAAGTGAAAAACAACAAACATCATTTCTTGTGGCATTTTTCGGCTTTTGTAAAAAAAGAAGTGTCTGTTGAAGATTTGAAAACAGTAGTATGCTTGTGACATGTGCAGGCACCATTTGCCAAATTTTTTGTGATATTCGCCCAAGCAAAATTTGTTCAGAAATTCAGTTTGGTGGAATTAAATTAATAAAAACTTATAACAAAATGAAACCAATTCTGATAATTTACTATGACATGTACACAAGCTTGTGGGAGAACAATTGAATTATAAATCAGAGAAGAAAATTGTTGATGCTCCACTTAAGAGCAGCAAAAGGCAAAAGAACGGCAATTTTTCTAGCATCAATAACTAACTTAGTTTACTCCAGGAACAGAGTAACTTTTAATGACATTAGTTTTGAGTCAGATTTCATCAGGCCAGTTGTCTAGTCACGTCGTTCCAAAGCTGTACATTCATACAATATTTTACCAAGGCTATGGTGATTGTAACGCCAACATTGACCATAAAGACCACGAAACGAGCCAAACAGAGAGAAACCTTGATTATATTTTAACATGACCAACCACTTCACAAACATACTTCAATGTGTGTATTCACAAAAGTTACACTACCTGTAACGACAACTTCCGGGACGACTTGATATTTTCTCCGTCGGACGTTTTCAAAGCTGCATTGGAGCCACTCTTGCTAAGCAGGATCATAGGCCCATCGTCAGCAGGTACCACAGTATCACTGGCACTCCCTACTGGTCTACCCCTTCTGGTGGAGGAATACCAAGGCTCGGTGGCTAGTGCATTGTATTGTCTTTGCTTCAGGGGCTGTTTCCAGATCTTCGGTTCTTCTGCTGGCACGTACCAAGCTAAACCACCTGGGGAATAGATAGTACATAGTAAAATAACCACAAGCTAGACTCCAAATTGCCAATACAGGAGAGCACTTTTAATGTTATACCCTCGGTTGTGACGTAGATTAAAATAAGTGGGATATTCCATTACTGGTAAGCAGGCTTCTACTTGGCGGTGATCGCAATCACTCTTACAGGCTAATCATGCTAGGTGGAGAGTCTCGGATTAAGACAGGTAAACAGGAAATGGTTGACTTTTACCCCTGGCAACAAGACCTTATTCGGCAAATGAATTTAAGATGAATTAGGTTAGTTTTTAGAAAGAAAAGCAAAGGTGCACATGCTAATAAACCGGTGAGAATCATTTTTACTTATTTTTAATGACAATATCTGGGAGTATGACAATATATTATTACATTATGTGGGTTATTTTGCAGGGATTTAATGGGAAATGATTTTGTTTTTCGACATTTCATGACAATACCCCCGGCACAATCTATTATCCGGTATGACATTAAGGATCCATTGTACTTAAGGGAAGTCATTACAGAATTACTGAATGTAGACATGGAAATGCATTTCTTTTATGTCTGTACAGGGAACTACACTCGTGATGAGACAAGAAAAACTGCGTCACCAAGAATGACAAACAAACAACTTTGTACTAAGACACTGTTGTCGGTGCTGCAAAATTCCCTGGTAAAGTATCATAGGCTGCCAGACACACCAAACCAAACAGATATCTAACAATTTTCAAATGTTCTGGAAACAATTGCGTCACTATGACACCTGTCGCTTTCTCAATTTTCCAAAAAGTTACTGCATCACTTTGTGTGTACAGTGCCTTCTCATACTGGAGTCAGCAGATTATGATGCTATAAAACACAAATAATATTTTTGCTGCAGCCCAACAGTCTTAATACCTACGATTAAAATATTAAATATCACAACAAACACATAGAATAGTACCTGGTCCAACTGCAGAGCCTGCTGGAGGTTTGTTTTCTTTACTTTTTGGTTTTGGTTTGATAGCAGCGTCATTGTGGGCAACCTTTTGGAATACGGCTCCCGGGCCCACCCTGGGCGGTGACACAGGAACAGACACGAAACCACGACCGTTGTCACCATCCCCTCCACCAGCCAACTGTGGTGTTGTCTGAACTGCTTCAGAGACCATGATTATTTTCTCTGTTCTCTTGCACTCTCTTGGTGGTGTTTTCTCCAGCGGTGACGGATACATAACGGCGGCATCGCGTTTCTTATTGCTGACCTTGGCAGGGGTCACGGGTGTGGCATGACGACGAATAGTCTTTGTCCTTGACTTGGGTGCTGGCTGCGTGGGCTTCTTGAACTCATAATAGGCTGCGTTCTTCTTGAACACAACGTCAATTGGTTTCTCAGTTACTTCCTTCTTTTTCTTCTTACCATCTTTAGTCCTGCTTGATTTTCTGCAACAAGCACAAGTGCTGCCATCAGTGGCAGACTCTGTCGAGCTGCATTCTTCAGCTGCCACCTTTCCTTTACGACTACTCTCAATAGCATTATTACTAGTGTTCTTCTGAGCCAACACATTTCCACCTACAAGTGTTGAATCCATTTCTGGTACTGGTGTAAGAGTTTTTGCCAAGGAGTCACCATCTATACTTGTGCCAGAGTCAGTAGATGCAACTGTGCTTGTTGTGGAAATACTTGATATACTCTCAACTTCACGGCGTTTTTTGGCTGCCAAAAGAGCCTCCAATTTCTTAACTTTCTCTTTCCTCTTGGCGTGCTTCAGTCTCTCGCGTTCGTGTTTTTCTTTCTGCTTCTGAATACGGCGCTGCAGTCTCAAATAGTTTGGGTCTTGCTTGCGGTTGCGGTCAAACACACGGTAAAGTTTGTCTGAATCCAAGCTGGCATCAGTCAAGCTAGAGCTCACGGAATCTACAGTGACGTCCTCTGCTGGCACAGTTTGAGCACTACCCTTTTTGAAAACGGAGATCAACTTTGATTTTGGAGGCCCATCAATGGGTGTAGACTCTACTGCTGGAGGGGGTGACAACAATTCATCGCCGTGCATACGATTAAACTTCCTACACTCCTCAATTACGCGGCGAGCCTCTTTTTCAATCTCATTCTCACGGTCTGCCAAAACAAAGCGAGTCTCTTTACTCCCAACTTCCTGTTGCGACTCTTTTTTCAGCTCCGGTTGTGCTTTCATTTCCACTTTGCCATTTTGTTTAGCAGACGTCTGCTGTGCTAAAATCTCCAAATCTATGCTGCTGTCAGCTGCTCTCATTTCCTCCATCTTTCTACTCTCCACGTCACGTCGCACCTTCTCTCGGGCTCGGCGCCGTTCGTTCCTCTGAAGCTCCAGCTCGGCTGACCTCAGGCGAGCACCACGCTCTTGACTGAAATTGCGCAAGATGTGCTGCACAGGGTTTCGCACGAAGTCGCAGAAGCGGAGCACACGTTCCCCGGAGTCGCGGTCACGTGACCGGTACATGCGATCGAAACGCTCCCACATGTCATTAATGTCTGGCGGGAGACTGGTGGCAGAGTCGTCCTGTAGAGCATCTCTCAACATGTCCAGTGTGTGTGCGCCATCATAGTCTCTACCCACCAGAGGCTCGGCAGATGACGACCTGCAACCAACAAATAAACAGTGCAGAATTCAATAGATTATCTAACATGACATCACACGTCGAGTCCTTGGTTATTGCACCCAGCACTACAGTCTGTTATGCCATGTGTTACAGACTGACTGCCTTGCCACATATGATCGAATCTCAAGAGTCAATTTATGACAGTGAAAAACGTATTTGGAGCAGAATTTCCTTAATGTTTAAAATAATGAGGATCACACAGGCCAGAAAATCACAGAGTTTTTTATGGTTCAGTTATGCTGTGCAGATTCACACCTGTCCAGCTGATCAACATTCATGCCACGAGTTTGATCGTGACTCAAATGAAACTTTTAAATACCATAGCTTATGCATTGTTTTTCGAAACAGAGTTGGGAATTGTTTTCAAAATGTTCCACCTTTGCGTAAGAGGCTATCAAAAATTGGCACTTAAAGGATTTTTATGAAAAAGATTTAAACACTAGATGAAAAGAAATGAAGGCAGAATCCAGAAAACTGTAAGAACCTTTTTGAGATTTAATCTTGAATATTTAAGCGGAAAGAAAGTTCAACACATTATTGATATCATAGTTTTACTCTAGCTGCACCTTTACAATATTTTATTAAAAAAAAGACCTGCAACACAAGTAATGGCAGATAAAATTTAAAGTCAATAATCAAATTCTACAAGATTTCCACTTTCAGGTTCTGAGGATTTGTACCGAAGGTTTGGCATCTTCTGGTACGAAACTGGATTAAAAGAATTGTAGCTGACATGGCCGTGGAATCTTTTCCAACCCGAGATTTGCCTTGATAATCACATTGATGAACAAAGTTTCTACCAAAGACAGAATCGTATTTACAATGCAAAGTTCACTGGCAAGACAGAAATGTTTACCACATCTTTCTGAAGCTCACCTTGGAAGCTGTTGATGGCTAGGTTTTAACAGAGGTTGTAAACTGCTTAACCTTGGTGACAACGGTGGCGACCTTGGTGGTGACCTTTGAGGTGATTTCAGAATTGACTTTGGAGGAGAGGGCAGCGGAGGCGTGGGTGGTCGCAGGGCAGACAAAGGGGGTGACTTAGGAGGAGACCTCGCTGTGGAGTGAGGGGGAGGGTGGCGCGGTGGGGGTGACCTCCTCTCAGGCAATGATCTTTGGTGAGTGAGGGAGCTTCCTTCATCCTGAAATATTCTTGACTATTTCAGAAGATAAAGATTTACATTCCCTGACAAACATTATTTCCAATACAAGCAGTATTGAAGAAAATCACTATTTTACCAATGTTTTACAGGAAAATTTTTTCAACACTTGAAGGGGTCAATTGACGATTATTTAAGCACTCAACAATGTTGATTTTGGACTGAAAAGGGAAATGCTTGGTACAATGCTTCTTATACAGCATGATTGAGAAATACAAAATTTTTACACAAGCCCATTGCTGACATGCACTAAATTTACACAGCATTAAATATATAGCTGTCTAATTGTTACTGCTTGACAAATGTAGCATTTTCAGTATCATATACTTGCATAAAGTGGATATCTCATCAGTCACTTAACCTAACCATGTTCAAAAGATATCCTGTCCTAACCACAGCTTCAGCTTGGGACCTTCTGCAGCCTATAACACATCTACTTTATGCATACATAATAACATGATCGATATTTTTTGTTTTCAATCTTCCCAATGAAGAATCCCAATTCCAAATTAAGATTTCTCAAAATGTAAATGAGAAAATTTCGCTGCACTGTTTTACCTCATCAGGGACTAGGGGAGTGAAATTATCCTTGCTTCGTAGGCTCGACGGGTACTCTATGAATGATTTGGGAGGGCGGCTGCGGAGGTCATCGTCATTGGGAGAGGGGTAGGCGTGTCGTGAACTATCTTCAAATTGTCGACGTATTCCAGACTACAAGACACAGGGCAATAATCACACAATAAAAACCACAAAACAGGCAGTTCCTAATGCAAGTGTGTCATAAACAATAATTACGCGCACAACGTAAGCAGTTCGTAAGCAGACTTCAAAATGAATTAAAGGGCAATAAACACGTGTATTCTGTTAAAAAACCTCTTTGATTTAGGCCACTCAGTGTTATAAAATTGGCCTCGTCTTGTTTCTGACTTGGAGCAGGAGCAGACATGATTTCTATACTTGAAAAAAGTTAAAGTGTCTAATGGTTTCAAACCCTGCTCACAATGTTTGCTTGTCACGGCAGGTTAGTTTCAGCTACGCAAACAGTACAGGCATCACAGGAATTCCAGGCATTTTATGTATAACCAATTTAAATTCAAGCAAAGGAAGAACATTAGTATGCTTCTGAAGAAAGCTGTTTTCGACTCTGAAGCATATGGGATAAGGCCATAGTATTTATTAATTTGTTCTGGTTTGCACCCAACAAATTTTGAAACCTGCACCGCAAACCTGGCATCAGATAGCGCTGGAGGTAAAAAAGAGAGATGTATCCCGAGGCACTTTAGGTGACATCATTGCATCACCTCACCAATTTTCAATCTGTGCTATAAATCAAAATAACCATAATTGACGAATCTGATTTTTATTACCACATAAAACCTGAGGAAGATAATTGAAACATCTCTAACAGATAGAACGAATTATATAGCACTCACTATTTGCCCCTCTGGAAACAGATCTTTGTGGGAGAACACCTGCTTTATGCATACATTTGTGTCACAAAACCTCCTGACCTACATACCAGATCCTTAGTTGGACCAGATGACCTCAGACCACTGTCTCTACGGGGCATAGACAGCTCAGCCGATCTCTGCACACTCGTGTGAAGCGCCCTCTCCAGGGTTCTCTCCAAGTCCTCCATTTCTCTACGAACATCGCCCTGGCAAGACATGAAACTAATCAGTTCTCAATCGCCAATCTGATTTTAGAACTTACACAAAACCAGCAAACCTGTGACATCAACATTATTCAACAATAAGATTGTGATGCAATAATAAGTCGTTCGTTGTCATATCGACTAACAAAATCATTAGTCAGACTTGTAGCCTACTGGCAACTGAATTACACCACGACGTGCCTTATTGTGCTGGTGCTCAAAACAATGAAATTCAAAATTAAAATTAATTATCCATACACAGCACCATTATACTGCAACAAATTCAACTACTGTCGACATATCAGTCATATTGTTTCAGACGTATAATAATGCCAAAGGAAGGAAGAAAGAAAAGCAGCATTGAAAACAGTTCTTAACCAATAGGAGTACATGCTTCATCACGTTACCTCTTTGATGGTCCGGAGGTGAGGAGCTGCATAGGATGTTTTTGACTTCGGTGATTTTCTCATGCGGCTGCCATAAATTCCCAGCTCGATACGTGCAGAATCTGGACGCGTGCCAAAATGGCGTGCTGATATAGGAGGACCTTCGGCATCGTCGGAGCCTGAAAAGCATTGCAGTGGTTTGGTCACTAAATGACTTATGGCACCACACAAATTTGCTGCTGTGGTCACAAACAAAACAATATCATAACGGCACTGCCAAGCCATTTAGCAAATGCTTAAAGTCTGCATTTTTTAAGTGAAAACTTGTATGGTGTCCACTATTTTCTGAAAGTTTAAATTCCCACCGAAACACAGTATGCTACCTCAAAACAATAACTCTAAGTTTTAAATCATATTCAAAAAAGAGACATCAAAAATGCCACTCATCACATCAATGTTTTGCAGTTTGCATGGTTTATCGTGNAGTGGGGGGGGGGTAAAGATACACTCCCACCTTTGTAAAGTATACAGTCATAAAACTAATTGAAGCACATTTTAGAATATTATATTTCATATACATAACCTAATTATATAGTAAATGTACATATACATATATAAGGATGGCTGCATGATCTCCATAATCATAGTAATTTTTGTCTGTTTTTTTTCCTACTGATATTTTGAAAACTTGTTCAGATTTAAAATGTTATAACGGAGTTATTATTCTGTCTAGACCCTTGTAGAACTTTATATTGTGCTACAGTGATAATACTGTTATCATAGGTGTCTTTAGTAGAAAGATATATCCGAAAACAAGATTATTCTCATAGCAAGTTTATGTCGTTTCTCTTTCTTCAATAAAGCTTTTTCAGTGTTCTGGATGACAATTTTGTCATTCTATTAAAATGTCAGCTAAGAATTTTTTGCAGTAACGCTTTAATTCCAGTTTCCGTTCCAATTAGGTCCTTCCAAATTTTCAGATGATCTCTCTCCCATGAGATAACAGTACATTATGTAGCCATGTACTAATATTTCAATGATAAACATACTTGTACGGCCTCAGACCGGCCATTTCACTTGACCGTCGTCCACTGTTTTCTGCTGGTGAAGTTGTCCGGGACTTTTCTTCACTTTCCTCACGTGAGTGCGACGAATCCTGGCTTGCTCTGTATGAAACAGATTTTTAACCATATTCTCTTACATCACTGAGTAAATGCAGAGCAAAATCTAATGGTAATTATTAATGGTGACTGATCACCACTAAATTAATATTTGTAACAGTTCCTGCCAGTTTTGGTTGCATGTATTGGACCTCAAATCTCCAACAGTGTTTGCTCGGTGAAATGACAGACATCAACTGCACCCTTTTGGAACTCTGCACAGATACATAATTAACTTTGGCAGAGGAACGGTAATTAATAATAAAATATACTCAGGAAAACCAGAGTATCATATTACTATATTTTAAACCAAAAAAACAACTGCATAAATGGTGTAATTGCGCAATAAAAGTAAAAATCAATGATACTCAGTTGTGCAAACAACCAGACACCCATAACAACTACCATACATTTGCATTAAATTATCATTTCTTCCCCCATTCTTTATGCATATTACTTGTGGGCCTTACATGTCGTTTAATTTCTGGATCAAAAGTTTGTGGGTGAATAGAATAAGAATCATCATATTTATAAAAAAGACACTGAGTACACTGAGGCTGTAAACTCACTCAGAAGGTGTGGCTCCCCTGTCAGCAGCAATGTGCCCCACACTGGTGTCTACATAGCTTGGGGTGGGTCGAGTGTCCACGCCCCTGTGCTCTGCAGGATGATTGGCAGGTGAGTGTCGCCGCAAGGAATCGTGCTGAGCTGAATCAATTAAACAGTAAAAATAAGTCACGGACTCGTTTCATTCTGACAACTTAAAAGAACAATGGACAAAATCAACAAATACACAAATAAAAACAATATCATGGTACTGTAATGACTACATACTGAATAGGTTTACTTGCCCTTTGACACGAGGAGTTATAGCCAATGTCTTTGCAGTCAAACAAGAATGCCGCAAACAATCGGCATGACAACGAGATAATAGCTATATTGGCAAAGCAATGTACCAGAATTCTAGTGCTCAGGCTTAGTAAATGTAAATGTTATTTCACATAAAAATGAAATGAGCCATACCAGGCAGTTCCTGTCCAACTCGACTGATGGACAAATCACCACCACCAGGAGGAGCTCTAGCACGATGCGGACATTCTTGAGACGAGTGACTTAAACTGTGTCGATAGACATCATCTCGCTGCCGCTGCTGCTGCAAATCACCATTTTCCCACACTTGTCTTGGCAGTGAGGCCCTGTGATTGGTGAACGAAGCTTCTACGGGGTCACTGTGAGAACGCCCTCTGGTGTTAGGATCAAGCAACAAAACGTCAGGAGCCTCATGATGGTGACTGTAGGAGAGAGTGTTGAAATGAAGATTATCACTGTAAGTGAAGATGCCTAAAACAATTAATACACAAATAAAGTGCACCATCATTTTCCGGAAATACTTAAAATACATATTTCTCTTTTGGGGCCTGTTTAATGAAAAACGACCACTCAAGTCAGCAATTTAGTCTTGCACTTCACACAACTATTCCTGAAAAATAACCAAATCTCATTTTAAGCAAAAAAACTGAAATATACACACGTAACTGCCAGTTTTCTGTGATGTGTTGATAACTATACATCTAAACCTTTATTCAGTGACTCTGAAGAGAGAAGGAGCGTAAGACCAAAGTTCTAACTTAAGATACAAGTCACCTTTCATGAAGCAGACTGCAAGTGAGTAGAAAGACTGTTGGTAAATGGAGACAAGGCAAGGCCTTATGGGTAAGTAGGAATGAAGAGGAAAGGGTGAGGACAAGAGTGAAAGAGAAAGGAAACTATAAATAATGAGTTGTGTCCCCATATTTTATGAGCAACTGTTAAATGCCCCCAGGCATGGAATATAGGTGACATTGGAGGGCCTCCCCCACCTTCACATGAATGGACATGCTAGACAGTCCGTCACAAAGCATTTCTCCCTTCTGGTACCCGAGCATTTTAATCTCTCCAACTACACCATGAAGGCTCTCACAAATTACGCTTTGAGGGGCAGTATTCCCATCTCTCTTAGGTAAGGCCTGACAAATTTCCGTAGTTTAAAATTTAACACCACACCCAATGGTCTCAACAGGCATATGGGGCACAAAAGTGATTATATCTAATTCTAGTTTCCGCTGCCTCAACTCTTTCTCTTCTTGAATGCAGACTTAATATTTTGGCCTTAATGCTGGGGTCATCAAGTACAAAATAGGATTAGACAGTTATTCACACAAGACAACATAGAACAAAAAATGTCAAAAATAATTTCGAGCTTGATTTCCAGTCAAAAGATTAGACCATGGGCCAAGGAGAGCTTTATAGTTGATTCCATTTATAATCAACCATCTCTCGCCTCAAGTTTACAAGGTGAGCAAACTCTGTAGACAATAGCCAACATTGTTCAATCTTGGCACATGACAAAACTGGCATCTTGGGTTATGTTGCCAAGTGCACTAAAAATATCTCTAGAATGTAAATGGCCAAGATATCATTATCATCATCTTCTTACAGTAACACCTATGTGCAGCTTGGTTACCTCGAGTGAACATCAGAGGGATGCAGAACACTATCAAATCGGCCAATGTCCAAGTCATCGTGAGCTCGTCTAAACGGTGTTCGGAGGTCAAGCCCCCCGTATCTGCGCTGGGCCATCTTCTCCAGCTGATTGGCCATGAATGTTCTTGCCGTAGCAGTGGAGGTCAATGGTCCCCTGGCTGCCAACGGCGTAAACAGGAACGAGTCCACAGGTCTATCAACAAGACAATAATTAGAGTTGGACAAGACTATGGTACGGGCAGAACAACAGCAAGATTAACAATGTTATAAAACTTATACACTAACTCCCTCCACACAAGTATTTGGTGCTGCCAAAACAAAAACAACCCCATTGACTGCCTCTTGTTTGAACTTTCAATCCAAATTGACTAGGATCGATCACCTTGACTGTTGGCATGCTAACGCGTGACCAGTAAGTAAGCACCCCATCTCTGTACTCTTACACATTTTCGGCTTATCTGTCGACGTTCTGGACAACCAATAAATGCATGTTATAAGCAGTCGTCTAATTAACACTTTACAAGATTGAGTTAAAAAGAGCCTGGAACTTTACCATTGACACATATTTCAATGGCCTAACAATACGCAATTATTTCTGTATGACTGAACTTTTAATTGAATGAAATCTAAAAGTTTCTAAACACTGTTCGAAGACTTCACCTGAATACCAAATTGCACAATTTCAAATGTTTTAATGCACTTTCACTAAACTATCAGTGCTTTACTTGTACAGACATAAAAAATATTAGCATTTTAATAGCTGGACTAATTACGAGAAACCATTAATAAACAGTTGATGAACCAGAAGTAGTGCCATCTATAACCCTGGGCAATTTCTTTGAACAAGTAATTGTGCCCAAGCGTCATTCAAACATTTTAAATGGCACTATTCAACAGTATTTTCAACATGAAACTATTGATAAACCACCCCGAGATAACCCCCAACTTGCATTGGATAACAATTAGGCAGGAAAACGTGATGGGAATGGCCTTCAATATTGGATAAATCATTTTTGTTTTGTGAGTTTTGTAGCATTCATTGCTCTTATCTAGACCCCTCGTGAGATTTGGAAATCTCACCCCGAGTGCTCATGACCCTCAGAAGATAAATCCTCCAAACCCCATTCAGTGTTTTGAAAGGGAAATAAGTCTCACCATTTAATACTAGCACGTAAATAACATGTCCCTATTAACTAGTACTGTCTGAAGAGCCTTTTTCAGCCAAACAAGTTACGTACCTGTGTAATGGTGGTTGTATTCTTTCCACAGAGTGTAGTAGAGGAGGGCGAGGGGGATGCAATCGCACGTCCCTTGGTCCAAGTGGGGTTCTAGCCATGTAAGGTACCATCCCTCTGCTGTGCGGGCGAACCGGATAGGGGGGCTCACTTCTATCCACAAATCCTTCTGCTCTTGGCAGCTGAGAAGGGTCTTCGTGGCGGGACTCCGAGGAAGTCGGGTTGTCTGAGAGACCAGTCAAAGTGGCTGAATCCAGACTGGATGGCGGCTGCCGTTTTTTCTCTTGCGTCCCATGGGCCACCTCTTCCTTCCTAGATGCTGGTCTTTCTTTCACCTGTGTTCCAAGTTGACGCAACCTGTCATACTCAACCTGTACTTCGTCCTCAGAGCTTGCCAGTTCTGGGGGGTACTGTATGTAACTCCGATCCAACCTAGGCACCTGTAGGCTTTTCTCTGTGCGCTCGGCTTCGTTCAAAATCTCTGAGGCTTGTTTCTTAAGGACATCCTTCTCCAAAATGTCCGACACTTTCCTAGCTAAACTATCGGTACTGCTATAATGGTCCGTTTTGGAAAGAGCCGATACTCTAGGTGGAATCTTCATC
Source organism: Phoronis australis (assembly GCA_002633005.1). Classification (NCBI taxonomy): domain Eukaryota; kingdom Metazoa; phylum Phoronida; family Phoronidae; genus Phoronis; species Phoronis australis. The sequence goes on along the minus strand of NMRA01000093.1, from coordinate 686,549 downwards.
CTTTTGTCATTATAATCAACATTGACCTGGTCTGTTATGGATTCTGGCACCATAGACTCTCCATCTGATGGCAAATCTTTGTTTGACGGTGACCACCGATCGCCCTCCGTCTTCTGACTACGATGCGTCTCCTCACCTGGTCTGACAGTTGACGCATCTGACCGATATGTCCATAGCTGGTCGTCAAAGCCACCCTTGAGGTCATCACTGTCCATGATATCCAGTGCCAGATCAACAGGGACGATACCACCGGTCAGCAGAGGCTGGATACGAGACAAATCTTTTTTCTTGGCAGGGGTCTTGCCATCGGATTGCAACTGCCCAACGGAAACGGCACTGTCGGAAGAACGAGGTCGTATGCTGTTGTCAACAAAATATTCTTGGTGATCGTTGTAGGCAAGATCTGCTCCGTGATCCCAAGTGAGTCGTTTACTAAGGGTTGCACCTGCAGGCGAACTGTCTTGGCTGCCATCCTGGGGCGTTCTGCTGCCCTCCCGGCTCCCAGACAGTTCGCCCATGCGCGAGAAGGAGTGCATGCTCAGGCTTTGTTCAATATCATCCAAGTCTTGTCTAAGAGCATCGTAATCTATCAGTGTCTTGCCACCGAGTTTCATGCTGCCATCTAGGTGCCTTGTCTCTGCCAAAAGGTCTTCTACGCGCCGTGACAACGAGTCCTCACTTTGCAGGCTCTGGGTGCTAAAGCTAGGTTTCATTTTCGAAGGCAAAGCCGTGGCTTTCGATGACGGTACATGGTGGCCAGACTGCAAAGGATTCAATAAGTCGGCGACTCGGCGCGACATAGAATCCTCACTCTGAAGACTAAAGCTGGGTTTCAACGGTTTCTTAAAAGTGGTACTGTCTGGTGCTGGCTCTGAATCAACTGGATTCAATAGGTCTTGAACACGCCGTGCCATGGAGTCTGTACTCATGTAGCTTGAAATGCTGTCTCTGCGTACAGGTTGTGAATCAAATGGCACTGCGGTGATATGACCATCCCCCACAGAGCTCAGGGTGTCACTGGACACCTCCACATGCTGCTCAGTGGGCGACCTCCGACCTGATGCAGAAACACGGGAATGCTGTTCACGAGGACTTCCCACATTTGTTCTGTCCATGAGCTCTGTGGATGCGTCGCTCATGGAAAAATCCATTGGTATGGATACACTGGCATTGAGACTAAGAGGCTGATAATCAGACAGCCTACTGTGTTGTTTTGGGGAGCGAGAGTTGCGTTTGGACTTTAGACTGTCTTCTCCAGCTGATTTCCGAGTCAACAGCTGATTAACACGGCGAGCAAGTGAATCATGGCTAACATCTGACCCCACAGGTGACAACCTCTGTCTTGCCATGTCCATTTGGCTGAATGCTGCATCCTTCTTCCTATGTTCATACCTCTGAAGAATTTGCTCAACGTCCGGACTGACCTGTATAGTGTCATCTGTCCTGACAGAATCTATGTCGCTTGTTCTAAGTGCTAGCAGCTCCGAAGTAGCCAATGATGTTGCTGACGACGGCCGATCTGTTCTAGGTGGTTCTGGTAGTGTTACATGATCCGGTTGATCTTCACGGTTTTGTCTGGAGCCCATCTTGGCTGAGCCATGCTCAGACAACAAATCATCCAAGACCAATGATGGCACATCACTAGATAGGGAACCGGAATGTTTTGATTTTCTTTCCTGATATGTGGCCTCAGTTGCTGCACTCACACTTGAATGCACGCCGTCAACTTCACTGGGAGGCATGGATAGAGAATGGACAGTGGAGCTCAGCAATGACTGCACCTCATCAACGGCAGAACGGCTAGAACGTGCGCTGCCTCGATCTGATCCACCACCACTTGTACTTCCTGGTGGTCTGCTGTTGTCGATTTTGAGAATGTCAACTTGAGCACCATCCACTCTATTATCTGGGCTGGGTTTTGATGTCCTACCCTTCCTATGAGGGTACACTGCCTGCGTCGGTTCAAAGTCTTTCTGCAGAATGTCCGAGTCAGTTCGATCGGGGAAGGCAAATGCCGGCGACGTGCTTTGCTGATATTCTTGGCCATCTCCTTTCGGTCGATCTCTTGATCGATCAGATCGTGCCGAAGATGACCTCGACTCCTCTTTCACGCTTGGTTCCATCTTCTGCTCTTCGGACACTATGGTGAGCTTCGTCATTTCCTGCTGTATGTCTCGACCACTAGTGACAGAGTCTTCTCCCCTCTCCCTGTGGACAGAAGAAGGGGCGGTAACTGCGGAAGCATCTTGATTGGCGCTAGCAGTCCCACCAGATTCTACTGTACTAACTGATGCAGACACCTCATCCTCGCACTCATCCTGGTTGGCGGTTACTACCACACCTGTTTCTGCTGTATCAAGTGATCCTGTTGCCATCTCCTCATGTTTGTCCTGGTCTTCTACGAACAAAGCGAAGTTTGACTTTTGTGTCATGTCGTCGTGTTGCGTAATAGAGAAAGCCATGCTGGCACGACGGGCTTCCATTTCCTCCGGTGACAGACCAAGGAGTCTGCGCCGGTCCTCCACAGGTACGTAAGCAGGCGTCACAGATTTTTCATGTACAAAAGCCACAGTAGGAATCTCGCTCTTCCTTGTGGGGCCTGAGGGTGAGAAAGAAGGACCTCGTGAGACAGAGTGCTGAGAGCTGGTGTCACTAAGAAGTTTTGACCTCTCTTCAGCCGATACATAATCAACACCGGCTCTTTTTAGGAGTTCACTAGTCTCATCTTTTGATGACGACCTGTCAACTGTTGAAGCGGAGTCGTTTGGGGTTGTGCTCCTTAACTCTCGAGGATATTCAATGTATGATGAAAGAGGCACGCCACCGGAGGTCCTCGATTGAAATGACTGTCCACTGAGCCTGGCGCTACTCTCACGACCAGAGTCCACTGATTTTTCACTCCTTCCAGACCTCTCAATATCGTACTCAGTAGGTTTGTCCAGCTGGCTCAAGTCAATTGGTAACTTGACCAGGGATGGCTTTATCGGTACTGCCAGCTTCTGGACATGAGAATGACGACTGGTCGCAATGGAGTCCACACTCATACCACTACCCTCACTGCCAGCACCCCATGAGACCCTCGCAGATCCATCAGCATCAGCGGTCACCAGTGCACCGTCATCTCTCAAGGACTCCACTGGCACCGTTATGTTGTGATCAGCTTTTAAAGGAGCATTCCTGTTGGCAACATCCACACCATCTCTCTTCTGAGCAATTTTCATCTTGGCTTCCTGGATTGGATCTTCAATCCCGATGAAATACATACTGGGTCCAGTCTGGTTTTCACCAACTGGTAATTTTGTAACCTGATTTGTGTGATGGCTATCGTTGGTGTCACCAAAGACTATAGAATCTTGATCTTGACCAGCTCTGGCATCACCAAAGTCTAGCTTTATTTCTTCTGGAGATACCAGGAGATATTTTCCCAATACGTCAACCTGTCCATGGTCACCTTCTAGCGGCTCATCCCAGCGGGCTCTTTTGACGGACGGACCGCTCATTGTGGATGCCTGTGACAGCCTTCCCTGCAACGTACTGTAGGTTGAAGCCCCAGACATTCGGTCAGATACCCCACCACCCTGACCAGTTACCACCTCGTACTCTTCAACCCACTTACTAGTATACACTTGGCCCTGTGAGCTAGGTAACGATCCAAGACTTTGTGAACTGGGTGCGGAAACTCTCGACACTTGGGATGATGTACTTTTGGGAGAGCCCTGGTGGTGTGAAGATTCCATGCCTAGATCAGACTCTGCTGCAGATTCTGGGGTCGTTGAACTCACCAGCGAAGCATTGTCGGCCTTTGGGGGTGGCTCAGGTAAATATTTAATAGGATATTGTACGTTGTACACTTCGTCGCGAACACCACTCGGATCTTTAATCTGTACAGGTTTGACATCTAGTCTCTGCGAATGACTAGATCGAGAGGAACCCGAGTCTGACTCGGTGGTGAAACTCTCGACAGAACGCGGCGTGTCTAGACGGTAGCGCCCTCCCAAGGACTGGTGTTTGAAGTCCTCCTCACCCACTGGTTCTTGCCTACTCATCAGTTTACCATCCTCATCTGAAATGGAAAAGACCATATGGTAACACAGCCAACAGACACTGAGTTTGAAAAACTTCCCGTTTGGTATAAGGATTACATTCAATCCACCTGTATTTAGCCTGTTTGTGGTAATTCCTTGACTAATTTATACAATAGTACGAGATTGTGCAGAAAAACTTCAACTTCACTGTGCAGACTTTTACTAGATTCTTCATACTTCCAAAGTTTTTCTTTGATACATGCCTACACATATACTAACCTTCAATGGAGTGCTGAGACAGCTGTGTGTCTGTGGCCGAGTGCTCAAGCCTGCGTTTGTCTTCTGTATCATTCAAGGGGTACTGAGATAGGGACGATGTCTGTGAGTCACCAGGCACTGGGTACTGCGACAGAGACAGATGGCCCGTGACGAAGTCAGTGGAGACTTCGGCGATTGCAGACTCCACATTTTCAACCTGTCTTGTGTGGGAGTACAGTGGCGAGACCACATCATTTTCATCATCGGACAAGCCATGTTGCGACAGGTCGTCGTAAAACTTTTCTGCAAGGAAAGCAGTGTAGTTTGATACCAGCCCTTCATTAACACAACTGAACCTTCTGTTGGACAGTTTGATATACACTCGCCCATACACATCTTCAGCTGGGCAATAGTGTGATATAACGTTGCCGTATTTTGAGAACCAGTTCGATGCCTGTTATTCAGGGGAGAAAACCGGTTCTCAAAATTCGGGCACATTATATCAGACCATTACCCCTCAGGTGAGCAGTTATACAGCAAATTGCCAACAGACACTACAAACAAGCATGTCCCTAGATCTTGGTGAAATGGACATGGTGACAGCAGATAGAAGGGCATACAAGTACACTCAGTAGAATGCCCACAAGTGTAACAGTGCCAGCGCGTGGTAAACACCTGTGAGCTGCTAATTCAGCACAGATTTTTCATGACTGATCAACAGAGATTCCAAAATCTTTAAGTGAAATGGGTCATTTCCTACAAAGAAAACAAAACAAAGAGCTGTGATTTACAAATACCATATTTGTCAGGGTTAACACCCACCACCAACAATTAACAAATTTTTACCTTTAAGCGCAACAGCTCAAACAGTCAGCTTTAGCAAACCCTTACCATGTTGAGTTCAGACACGAAAATACTTAATCTTAAGTGAACGAAATGAGAAATAGTTATTTTGCACATTCTAATACTATCATACTTCAGAGCATAGAATGAGAAATAGTTATTTTGCACATTCTAATACTATCATACTTCAGAGCATAGAATGTGAAATAGTTATTTTGCACATTCTAATACTATCATACTTCAGAGCATAGAATGGCTAAGGCAACTGTATGAGTGAACTGACCATTTGGGTTAATATTCACTCAAAACTTTTTTAAACAGAAGGGTTGCCAAACAACTTAAGACATAATCTGTCACTTGCATGCTAAAAATCTGCATTTTGCAAGAGAACACGTGAATGGTTTACAATATTTTTCAATTTCAAATCACGTTCGACCAAAAAAGCCGCATTAAGCATTAAAAACTCAGCATATCACGTTAACGTTTTAGTCGGCATAATTACTTTCTCCCCACCAGATCGCAACCACGCAAATCTCGCTGTCTTGTTGCAATTTTTGATCCATGACAAACCTGTAGGTGCCCGGATTCTTGGTGCTGAAGACAGCATGACCAAATGCGGTGAATTCCCTGTTTTCTAAATATAATCAAATTCCTTGGAATATCCGTCTTCAAAATTCCGCTATCAACATCTTAATATGACTTGCAAAGCTTGTGATACCCCCCAATGCAAAACCAATAAAGCACGTTTTTCAGTAATGTGACACGCCATTTACAAAAATTAACTAATCAAGAGAGGGAAAGTTTGTACGCAAATTACATAATACATTCACGATTTGTACTATTAGTTAATTCAGATGCAGCGCTCGATTTGTCAATGTGACCTCAGACTGTGTTTGGCGACAAGGGAAAAACTGAAGTCGCCACTGCGAGAATCTAAGTGAGATAATTGTTCACCTAACATTCATTTCAAAGTTCATGTTGACTTCCAAACTTTAAATTACTAAGTTTTCCTAGAATCATTACCTTTCAAACATAATAATTTCGTATATTTCGCGAAATCAATGATGCATTTAAATTACAACAGAAAATAAGCAGACAGAAGTCGACATCAGATTTTGTTTGGCGACCTCAGATTTTTGCCAGGTCGCCAAATGTGACTTGGCGTCGAGCGCTGGGATAAGTATGGTATTTCACTCTTTACATTTGGAAAGACGAAAAAAATGATTTTTGTATCACAACAAAAATCAAATCACCATCGGACATTCTGAGTAAGTCTGGCTGACAGAATAGATAAAACTGCCAAAGGTACAGTACTTAATATCTAATTATGACACAAGAATCCCTTTTATAACAACGAAACCAATTAAGAGAAACTACTTGATCATCATTTGAAAAGAAGAATTTCACTACAATATTTTTAAATTAAATTGGTGCCCTTCAAATAATATACAGGTACTTTGAACACACACCCGGTGAGGAGTCGCCCAGCTCTGAGGGAACGTGGGGTTCTGTATGCAGCTCTTGATAGCCTCTATGGTCGATATTATCCCCAGCCTGTTGGAACAAAAGATAATCCTTCTTCACAACATGATTGTGGTACAAACATCCATGTGCACACATACAATTTTGCATTAGTTGAATCAAGTAGTCTTGCAGGTTTTATTGAGGTCACTAGTTCAATTACCAGGTTGGTTGATCTCGCCAATTACTAGACAGTGACCGACGTCTCTGTCTGGCCCCAGCATAGGCAATGACCATCGCCTCTGTTGGCCCCGACCAGAGTCGATGCAGCTCCTATAGGCGCTCCATACGCCGGAAGCTTTTCGGCGAATTATGCCTCGCACTGGCTAAAGCATGAAAGTCTAGTTTTTATAAATACCTTTTGCGTATGGAGGGACACTTTAGGAGGTTGGCGGTGTGTTTAATTCCTTCCAACTCGAACAAATACTCCCGTTATCAAACTTTTTGTTCGAACAGTCACTCGTTCAGTTCCCAAAATCGTGAACTCACCATTTTTATACTGCACACGCTCCAATTTTTACCGCGCTCGCCAGGTGATGTGACTTCATGACCTCAATCTTTAAATAGGCCAAAGGTGAGTCATTGCGATCTTGTCAGTCAAATATTCGTTTCCAAAATGCCACCACTACTTGTCGTTAATTGGCGTTACTTGAAACTGATTGTATTTCAATGAATTATTGGTTGATTTGATAAAAATAAATGCTGTTGATATGACATTTAATAGTCTTTGTGCACATATTTGACAATGACATGTTAATATTTAACAACACGGCAAATGCATGGCTGGTTCCCGGCAGCACGTACGCAAAGGGCGGGAACTTCAGCTTTCAAAGTTCGTCGATAGGACCGCAACTTCTGACCTTCGGCCTGGTTAAAAGAATGAGTACGTCATATCTCTTGGCGTGAGCCGAGTGAAAATGTTGAGTTCACGATTTTGGGAACTGAAATGGGGACTGCTCGAAGAAAAAGTTTGATAACGGGAGTATTTGTTCGAATTGGAAGGAATTAAACACATCGACGACTGTCTAAGGTGTTCCTCTATGCGCAAAAGGTATTTACAACAAAGAGACTTTGATGTTTTAGTCGGTGCGAGGCATAATTCGCTGAAAAGCTTCCGGCGTATGGAGCGCCTATAGGAGCTGCATCGCCTCTGGTCGGGGCCAACAGAGGCGATGGTCATTGCCTAGCCCCAGCAGAGACAGAAGAAGCTTTTCAGCAAATTATTATGTTTGGAGCTGTTCCGGAAGTACCTGGCGGGCGGCCATATTGGATAGTAGTTGTATACCGTTCTCTTTATTTCTATACTATCGTCTGGGGCTGATCAAAGGTGCATGTGAACTGAATGAAGGACTGGACTGGGCCGGCTGGGCCAGGCAGTAGACAGTAGAGACGGTGGTCACTGTCTAGTGTCTACGGCTACCTGGCTACGGCAAATCCCTGGCTCCAAACACTGCTTCACAGGGATTCTAAACTTTAGCCCTCAATTGGAGTCACTGCCGTACATGCGGAAATTAGCATACAATGCAGTGTCAAGCCTTCGTTTCACTTTTGAAGTTTTGAAAAACATGAAAAATGAGAAGGCCATAGGCATAGACTTGGAACTTCACTTGATTTCCTCTACAATTTTTCGAATAAATATACCTCTTATTGAAAAACATGCCTACTAGAAAATGAATTTACAAACAACAAAGACAAGCACTCACTTCAAACGACATCCTCCTTGCGTTTGTGTTCAATAAAATCAATAATTCGAATTATCCGCGACATTTCTGAAGAACGGAAACAACCTCGATTTGAAAAAGAGTATGCGCGAACATGATACGAATTTGGTCGGAGTTAGCCGAATGCTTTGACCTAATCTGCCCCATTCACACATTGTAAATAGAAGCTGTCACTGTGAGTGTAACAGGCGGGTTGCGAGCCTGGTGGTTAGGGGGACGCGAAATATGTTGACAGAGTAGGGTGTAATATTGGCAAATATGGCTCTAACTGTCATTGTAGTTAATGCGGTAAATGTTCCAAAAGAAACTTTTGGAAAGAGTGACCCCTACTGTGAACTTAATTTTCAAGGTAAGTGCACTTTTGAAAGTTTGGGACTCGCACACGTTGACGCCCCAAACTTGCCGTTAGGCGTGACTTATGACATAGTTTCTACTAGGCCCCATGTGCACGAGGCTAAATTGGGTCAGGGGTGCTGCCTGTGGTTTATAAGTTTAGATTGTATTTTTGAGTATAAATTTTTAAGTTATCAACAGTGCAAGACTTCGTAATCTGTCAATTGAACTGAGACTGCAGGCCTCATAGCCAGGCCTCACTCTTTTCCAGGGTTGATTGATATTCATCATTTCAGCAACATGCCAATAAATTAATATTGTTACACATTGGTGATTGGGTTCTAGTTTATCATGTTGCTTTTGTTTCATTCTGCATGCTCTGCCTGGGATTTCACTCGTTAAGACTACATTTGTGATCATGATAAGAATACTATTTCCACCGTGATAAAAATCAGGCAGCATGGTTCAGGTTGGTAAAGAATGTCAGCGCTTGAATTGTTCCATCAACTGCCAAAATTTGTGAGGAATTTTGATAGTTTAATTGCACCTAAAAACATTACCCTAACTGTTTTTTTCTAATGTGAAACTTTTGGGATTACAATGTTTTTGATGTTGAAAGCAAAATGTTGTAAAATGCAAGAACTGCACTGAGACTCCTCTGAAATTGGTTGGAGTGTCCTTCCCCTAGATTACATTCCTTTACGTTTCCATGTTAACAGATCCTAAAATACTAGTTAATCTATTTAGTTGTTAATGGACTTTCTATGTTTTTTATGAAACTGATATATTTATATAGGCCTACTTTGGTTTTGAGATTAATGGCGAGTAATATGTTTCAGCATTGTCCCTTTACTTATGTAATACACAGATTGGGTTTCATCAATCAAAGATCACTGAATATTTTATTAAACTAAGCACTTGGAGTGTCTAATTTTTTACCTATGTATCAATTATTTAAATGTATGGAAAATGAAATTCAGTGTCAATCAATGTTGGCTAACAATTTTTTTAACTTAACCAAAATTCAGCTAGATAGTTCTAATTTGTCAATTGTATTTATCATGGAAATATTGTAAAGCTACGTTAAAATGTTTTAATTTTGAAACAAGTTTTACTAAATTTGATTTTAAACCTGATATTTTGCTTACTGATGAAGTTATAAGTTACCATTGTCTTCTAGTCCAGTCCTACTTGCAAACTCAGTTCCCTCGTTTTCTTGTTGTTAGAGTGTGAAAATATTGGCTCCGTTGCATTCTGAAAAGTATTTTAAAAACACGTGAGTGAGAGCCCTGAAGTAATTCACTTGTTGCAGTTCACCAGTCTAGTGAATGCGAATAATTAAATGACAATGATGTAATACAAGCCAGTACGGTTCACCGCTCTACCTATTGGCTCATAAATAATTTTGTTTTTCAAAAAGCGAGGGCCAGCGAAATAAGTAGAATGGTGGAAAATGTAATGAGGCCAATCTTTGAAGTGAATGAAAAGATAAAAAATTGCCGGCAACTAATGTGCGAATTAACAGGAAGGCCAATTTCCACCACTAGTATGATTGGTAAAGTTTGTTTCTTGAGCAAATGCGTAGTAATTTTGAAGTGTGCTAGAAGTATTTTATTGTTTTTGTTAACAAATTATGGGTGCTACCATACATGTATATACCAGTGCTAACTCATGTACCGAAATTGGTGTTATCACAAATCATTACCTAAATGGAAACTTTTAAAAGTAAAAATTATTCTGATTTAACATTTCATTTATTGTTAAGTCTCTGTGAAGCATGTCTAGCTTTAAGACCAATCAGATGTCTTGGGCGCATTACCAATGAAAGAAGCAGCGAGGTCAGTCAAGTGCACTGAGTCAATAGCTCTGATGCTCTGCCCTCTAGTGACTGAACATTTTTAAACTTAAAAGTCTTTATTTTATGATATCAGCGCATTGTCTCTTGCCTTTTTGTTTTCAACTTAAACACAACATTTTGAAACAAGTTTTAACTTGATTACTGCATAGAAATCTAAATGGCATAATAATGGAGTAATTAAAGCTCTTTGTTAAAGTTCTGGATAACATATTGGTACTAAGGGATGATCAGCAGGCCCCTGGAGAACTGATTGATGAACCCAGTCAGACAAACTTGTTCAACTGGCAGACATAAATCACCAGTGTTTGACATAGAAATAACTTAGTGTCTGAATTTGTGTTGGTGTGACATTTTTGCCTTTGATGAAACAGCTTGAGAGTTTTGTTAAGTGCAAGGTTCTTGGAAATAGTCAATGACTAGTAAACACTTTTGGCGGGAGATTTGTTTCTAAGATATCAGAATTATATTGCAGGAAATACTTGTATGTAGTTTTGGAAATGATGTCAAGGGGTGAAGAGCTTCAGGGGAATTGGGGGTGTGTGTTGGTTTCAGGCAGTTGGTTTCAGGCACCGATACTTTGTCAAAATTAAGCACAGTGCAAAATACTGGTAAGACATCAAACCTCCATTACTCGATGCCTAATGGGACATTTTATAGTTTTATCAAATATGACTTGAAACAGACCCTTTATGGCTGATCTCATTTGTCCCAATCCCTAAGCTGGTTTGTGTTCCAAAGACAACACACTCCTGAAACACCTGTGGCCAAATATTTCATTGTAATGGAAACATTAAATTCTATTCTTTATTTTAACCTGGCGTATCTAATCACTTCTGTGGCCGACATTTCATTTGGGTACAGTCTTGCGTGAGTTTGCATCGTCTTGTGTGATCCTGCATCTACGGAACACATTGTGCTGCAGCAGTTGCTTTGTCCTGGATATCAGTGTGTATATCAGTGTGTATTTCAGTGTGTATATCAGTGTGTATATCAGTGTGTATATCATGTGTATAGCAGTACATGTATATCATGTGTATATCAGTGTGTATATCAGTGTATATCATGTGTATATCAGTGTGTATATCAGTGTATATCATGTGTATATCAGTGTGTATATCAGTGTATATCATGTGTATATCAGTGTGTATATCAGTATGTGTATCAGTATGTATATCATGTGTGTATATCGGTGTGTATATCAGTGTGTATATCATGTGTATAGCCATCAATTTGAGGACATATAAAAACACAAGAAGTGTTTGTTGTTCCAACATCTTTTGGTTTTGGTGTCCATTTCCAAGTAATATTGGCATCAAATTTATATGCTATGTGTATCATTGCAGATTTCAAATTACGCCCATCCCTGAAGATTAATAGGTCGGGTTTATAGTTTGGCACATTTGTATCATACATCGGGTTTTAACTATGTTTTACAAAATGCTTCAAAAGCAACTGTCTGAAATGCCAATTGCATTGCAATTTCATGATGAAAAACATAGTAAAATGTTTCTAAAGATATTTTTTTATGTCAAATGTTGTTTTCCCAATGTGGTGTGAACGTAGCTTGAGGAGTTTGTGGCAGTGTGAAAGCTTCGCTGTCATCACAACTTCCGTTGATTTATTTAAAGATGTCTTTGCTTGCTCCTAACTATGCTAATGTATAGCAGGAACTAAACGACAATGCTATTTGAACATCATCTACACTAGACATTAGTGCAGTTGTGTTCATTGACAGCTTGTAAGTGGGAAAAAAATCTGCAAATAGGTGACCTTTGCACTAATAACTTACCTTGGGGGCTCACATAGCCCGCATCATGCAGTGTTATTCCCCTACACCTCGTCACAATACTTACTGGACATGGTTTAGTGAGTTACGACGGATCATTTTCAACACGAAACTCGTTCTTAAAACATTTGGCAATTTTCAAGGTACTTCATATTCACATCATGGCTATATGTTTTGTTTCTAACTAATTTGATCAAGCAGTCACATAGATTAAGGAATTAGCTTGCAAGTTGTACTTTAAAAGCTATAATCCAACTTATTGTTTTTTAAATTCAATTCAGTGAATAAACTTTTTGCTCATTTTGGATGTTACTATGGGAGAAGAATCAGTAGATTCGATGTAGTTTTGATAAAATCGGAGTTTCCATTATGTGAAAACAACATTAGTTTTCGGTTATTGATTTTCCTTCTGAAATTTCCTGTTTGTGGTTACACACCTGTGCTCGGCATATGCCTCAAATTTTTACTTGTATGTTCACTCAAGAGTCATTTATGAACATGGGTGTGACACACATACTGTCTATTTTTTAAGTCCTCACTGATTACATAACTATTTGAGGGAGGGGGACTTAGTAGTTGATGTGTGCAAGGGAGGAGAGTGCCACTCAGAAGGGTTTAAGAACTTTAAGGTTACGTGGGATCTTATGAACATGTTTATGCATTTTGTCAAATATCTTGCAAACTATAGAATTTAAAGTGGTAAAAGTATATAATTATTGCTTTAGAGTATACCATTAAAAATGTCAGGTGAACATGTCTTTTAATAACATGTATTGATATAGAAAGGCATATTCATTACTAAGAAAAATATTCAAGATGAAATCTGAGAAACTTTAATACAGTTTTCTAATTGTCCATTTGTTTTTGTTTTATGCAGCTTTTGAGTTTTTCCTGAAAATTTTTAAAAGTTCAAAGTTTTGTTAGCCGTTCCTGTGAAAGTGGTCAGGATCAATCCACAAACAAGCTGACAGCCTTCCATCGGAGAACAGTGTATTAGGCCCATTACCTGAAAGTTTCATTTGAAATAAGTCGGCCAATTCTGAGATATAATGTTTCGAAGTTCATCAGATTTCAACAGGTCCCAGATAATTCAAATCACATTTTGTGAGAGGAATGCCGTTATGTAAGGTTTCTAGTTCTTTCTACATCTGTTGTCCTTTTGTATTCTTTATCTCTTCAGCTGGGTATGGCCTTATCAAGGTGTGCCTTCTCTGTGTTAAGTTCCTGTGCACCTCAGTTACATACCAAACTTAGTGTGGGTGTCTTTTATGGACATTTAGGGAATGAACACAGGTCTGTGGGCAGACCTCACCCAAGCTCAGCTTGTGAAGAGAAAGGCTCTAAAGTTAAAAAAACAAACCCAATAGTCTGGTTATCCAATGCATTAGCACTGTACAGGTAGGTATGTAACTAATTTATTATCTGTCTTAAAACTAATCTTACCCTTCTCAATGGCCATCATTTGACATTGTTTGGAACTGAAGGAAATGATTGAAATTCACACATACAATAGATTTGATTATTTTGGCATCTTGAAAGTCTTTACAGGTGATCCTAAGTTAATGTGACTTAAGCAGAAGGTTGGGTTATGTGCCTGTATTGTCACAGAGAGGGAGGAGTAGCATATCCTTGCCCCAGTGTATTGTTTACATAACACTTTTGAAATGGTGGAAATTTACCCTATGGTATAAAATGTGTTGCCCATTTAAAGGCCCTTAAGGCTGTTAAGGTGGGTAACACATTCTGTACCCCTAAGGCTGTTTTAAACCAATCACACATCAATACTTGAGGAGTTCTTATGTAAGCTGTTGAGTATGTTGAACCTTTCCAACTGGCTTCCATAATTAGTGTACTATCAAAGT
>NMRA01000093.1:568975-670832 GCA_002633005.1 Phoronis australis | reverse complement strand
TACATTTCGTCCGTAAACCGTGTTTGGCGGTCCGTTAACCGTGTTTCTTCGTGAATGTGAGTCCGTGTCCCGTGTATTTGGGTGAATGGATCGTGTTTTGTGAGTCCGTTCCTGTGTTTGTAAGTCAGTGGACGGTATTTGCAGGTCCGTGAGTCGTTTTCATGCGTCCGTGACCGTGTTTATGAGTCCGTTAACCGTGTAGTTTAGGTACCTTGGTTATTGGTTGACAGTCCCTAGTTACTAAGTATGAAGAAAACATTTTAACAGGTAACCAATATCACATGAAGAAATTATGAAAATAAACATAAAAGCATATAATGAAGATCTGCATAGTTGGTGCCTTGTATATTTATTCATGGTTTAGCAGTCTTTGTTCTTTTGTAGAACTGAATATTATGTAATCTATTGAAAATCTAAGCACCCATTTTTGTACCTGCCCAGTCCTGGTTTCTATTCATTCTGGGACAAGGGCTGCTGGGTGATAGTCTTGTGGTGTTGAATGATGCTCTCTAGAAAGTGGTTTCCGCTTGTTCCACACTCGGATTCGGTGGACAGAAATACACTCCTACTCAATGGTTTATTAATCTAAAACCAAAGGAATGCAATCCACGGTCAACCCCTTCCATTTTTATTAGGTTAAGTTCACTAATTTATTTTAGCCTGTTGATATCTGCTATTCGAAATTCTCCCTCTTTATCAGTCGCAGTCACTGAAAATGCACTCATGTATTCTTCTTCGCCTTCGAAAATGTATAGCACATGATGCCCTTCATCTACAGATATTTCAAGTTGTGCTTTTTTTCCTAAACCAATAGTACATTATATTATATCCCACTACACATCGGTAAAAATTTGCCGGCATTTTGATAACAAGAAAGGTGTCAAAAACTTGAATGTTTTCATTGCAGAATTTTCATTTTGCAGTATTTCTGTTGAAACGTAATTGAATGAATATGGTATTGTTTTTTGTATGCCTCAGTAGCAACTCCAAGAGCAACTGCATGATGCTATTCTGAGCCCTGATGTTAGCCTGAGCACTATTGGAAATATTAGCTGTGCTCTTGGGAGTTATTTTGGTCCTGGTTAGCTCCTTTGCATAACTCTACTAGTCAGTGAAATCTGAGCCTTGAGTGCACATTCCAGTCTGCAAGATACTGATGTGAACCACAGAATACACAGCTGATGTGTTGGGGGTGGTAATATACTTGGAGCAACAAGTGCCCTGGAAATACTTGGACCCTAATGATTGTTTGGTCCAGTATTCCTCCTAGTTCTCTTAGTAGTCAGTCAACAATGAGAACAAAGTTAAAAAAATTGACATTTGATGGTGTAATAGAAAGACTGACTTATGACCACTATAGAAGTACAACTGCATGTATCTAGAATCATATTCATTGACAGATGTTTTCCACCATTGCCTGTGTCTCAAAATCCTGTTTTTCTGGATTATAAAATATAATTTCACATGGGGGAGTTGATTTAACAAATTTCTGGCTCCTGCCAAGCACTGGAGTTGGACTCATCAATAGCCCCACTTGACTTTGTACCTTTGATTTGAAATATATTAAGTCATTGCTTAAATTTGTTTTGAGGTAACCACTAGCAAATCATTTTCTTTCAGGGAAATACTCTATATCAATCATTGTTCAGTGTGAACAATACTGGTATGCTTGTCCAAACAATATTAAGAGAAATGTGGGTTATTGTTATTGTAATATACTGTATCCAAACAGGCCACCTAGAACAGTCTGCAAGTTCCCTACAGTCATGGATTCGATAAAATCACACCAATCTATGACACAATATGGTGGACTGGTGAAATTTTGTTTTCTCATTTTTTCATGGAAGATACCGGAATATTATGTTGCATCAAATTATTGCTTTACCACACCACAGCTACCATCAGAAAATATTTTGAAAAACTGTCAGCATTAGCAACAACTTTGGAAGACCTTGAAAAACAAAAAAGGGTTATTTTGGGAATTATGTTTGTTTGAAATTGGTGAGATTTTACCGTGCCCATAATTGTGGAACTTTTTGAATAAATGGGTTACTTAAATAACGTATGTGTGGCGGTTGAGTTGATTATGTTTTAATATTTGTCAAGGTGTTGCATATTTAAAGCGACTTTATACCCTGCTTTCTGTCTAAAGACAAGTTTTGATTTAGGCCACTCACATGTGTCTCATGCCTGGGTTGGGGAAGAACTGGTAGTTCATTATTTGCTCATACCAAGCTGTGAACTTTGCATTCTCTGTTGGATTCTCTTTGTTACCTGTTGCATTCTCTGTGTTACCTGTTGGATTCCTTTCAAGAAATAACCAACTGTCTATTCTCTGGAAGTTTTGGAATCACCTCCATTTGGAGTAGGAACAGTTTGAGAGTATTTTCATGGCATAAGTGGGTTATAATTGTGCTGCAGTTAAAACTGGTTTTAAAGTGTTCCGACCAAATAATACCTTTAAACGTTAAAGGTTAAAGAGGCTTACTAAGTGTGAACAGGGTATTATGCTAAAATAGTTTCTTAAATATAAACCACAGTACACACAGTGGGAACAAAATGATAGTGATAACAATGAAACCTTAATTATGAACACCTTGACCTTAAAGGAGGTCCTGTCTGGTCAGACTGAGGCTCAATAGTAGTGGGCTATAAACTTTGCCTGCTGCCTCATGTGAAAGGTTTAAGCTAGCACATAGCTTGCAACATGAAAATACGACAGCAAGTAGATGAGCTAGATAAAAGATTATTGAGTTGTCCATTCGTACTCGGCAGAATAATGAAACAAAATTGCCATCATGTACTGTTAGCGTACATAATGTCTATAGCCTGCGTGTGGAAAAGTTTGAGTTCAATAACATGTACTAGTACCTCGCTAGAATAGGTAGATCTTGCGAAATTCTGTGAAATATTGCCGTGTAAGAACACATGATTTTGTTTGGATTTTTCCCACCGTGAGACAGCTTGTGAACTCTACCCAGCATGATGACCAGGTTAGCACCATGGCGACGTGGGAATTGGGACAAGAATCCACCATTTTGACCTTGCTTCTAATTTTGCAAAAGGGCATTTGTTCATGTCTTGACATGAAGTATGTGCTCAGCTTACTTTCAGTGGGTATGCCGCTGAGCTGAACTCATAGCTCAGTTGGAACCTGTTTCCCCCACTGAATAACGGGCATCAAACTGGTTCTCAAAATACAGGACCCCCTGCAAGTGACTGGGGGCACATAATCATGCTACATGGCTTCAAAAATGTAGGCACCAGTTAAGAATTGCTTTGGTATTACCTATGACATTGTGGCCCTTTGTTGTATTGTTTGACCTTTTTGTGACTTCAATGGGATGTGTTATTGTTCAGTCTGTCCTTTGCTTTATCTCGATACTGACTTTCTTTGAGCTTAGCTGTTTTGGGCTTTGAGCTTTTTATATTTTACTTTTTAAACAATTTTTGCACAACATTCAATTTTTTGCGCCCACATGTTTTTATGTGGGTGCATATTGCCGTCATCTCTGTCTGGACATCCGGTGTCAGTCGTCCAGGCGTCCCGTGTCCAGGCATCTCATGTCCTGGCGTCCCACGGTGTCCTGGCGATGTGTTCCTATCAAGCTGATGACAGACGAAAACGAATTTCGGATGGATTCGACTATCCCAAGTGGCAATTTTAGTTTTTTACGTTTGCCTCTATCTTTTGAGTTCCTTGATGGATTTTCATGAAATTTAGCAGATAAGTTTCTATCAAAGAGACAATGACGCCTTCCCGTTTTCAGACAGATTTGACATATTCTGCACCACCTGGTGGAGTTCATTGATAGCTTTTTCTGAAATTTGGCAAATAGGCTTCTATTAAGGCGACAACTATGTCTTTCCATTTTCCAACAGATTCAGCTTATGCATCACCTAGCAGCCATTTTTATGACTTTGAATTTGTTATTTAGTGTCTGCCAAACTGCCCGAAGGATCGTTAGGAATCATAGCAGTTGTGTTCCTGATGAGAAGATCATGGCTGACATTTTTGGATGGATGTGACACCAGGGACATCCCCTAGTGGTTACGATGTTTTTTCTTGAACTTTGCGAACAATTTTCTATGGTGAAGATGACGGCATCTCTCCAATTTGTGATGGACTTGACGTATTCTACGCCACCTAATGGCCACGACAATTATTTTTGAGTCTGCTTTTGTATCGGCGAAAACGCTCCGAGAATCGTTATGAAAATTGGGGCAGGTGTGTTCCTGCAGACATGAGCATGACTGGTGTGGATTTTTATATGGGTCCAATTACTGTGGTGCCCCCTAGTAACATTATTTTCGTATCTGCACTTATGTATTAAACCCCTTGCAAGATCACAATTTGTCAAGTCTATTCTATTCCGATTCACTTGACAACAGATGATTCGACTACCACTGCACATGCCTTCTAAAGGCAATTTGTGTTTTTTATGTCTGCCTCTTTATTTTTGGAGTTCCTTGGTGGATTTTCGTGAAAGTTGACATATAGTTTTGTAATAGAGAGACGACTATGCTTTCCCAATTTTGGACGGGTTTGACGTATTCTGCGCCTGGCCATTTTTATGATACTATGAGCACAACATTTGCATTGCAATCGTGGGCGCATTTCAATGCTCCGTGTTAGTCTTGTCATTATTGAGTTGGGGCTGTGTGGGGTTCTGTTAGTGAATACGTAAATTTCAAATTCTTGCTTCACATGCCATCTGGAGAATGGATGTCTGAATAGAATAATTTCAAAATCAAAAAATTCTTGTTTCATACGAAAGCATTAGAAGTACCACGAGTGAATAACACTTTTTATGCACCTACATATTTATATGTGGACGCATTATAATTGAAAAGTTAATGAAATTTTACAAAATTGCTACACATGCAAATTATTTTGCTGAGAGTTTGAAAGGGATTGGTATGCTTGGCTATCCTTCCCATTTTCCTGTGAATCAGCTGCCCCACACAGTTTGAATGTGACGTTTTTATGACCCAGTCATGAATATAGGACTCAAGTAGAATGCGTATAATTAACAGGCCACAGTGTTTGTACTTAATAGTACAGACAAATAGCACGGCTCTTTTCATGTGGTAGCTGGTGTTTTTTAAAAATAATAAATTCTGTTTTTCGATTGTTGGGTAAAAACCACACCGAGTCCCCTTGCCTTACATAACCTGAGGTCTGTAGTTTGCTGTAGTTTGCTGTAGTTTGCTGTAGTTCAGGTGACTTAAGGAAACTAGTTCTTGCTGTTTCAGATGAAGCTGCAGTTATTTCCCACGCTTTAGGTTTGACACAGTTTTGTTGTTGGGGGAAAAATATGCTTGACTGAGCTAGTATATAGTATACTTGAACTATTTGTCAGTGAATGAGGAAGATGAAAACCTGCAACTTATTTCCAGTATCAAGGTTTCATCTCTGAAATCTTGTTCGCATGATGTAAAAATTTTATAAGAGATTTTTAGATATTCAATTTCAATTTTCTGAGTTTGAGGCTTTCTAAATGCAGCTTGTTTTTTATTACCGTATTCGCCGTAATAAGCGCCCATGCCCATATAAGCTCCCCCACACGTTTTCAGACTTTGCTAAAATAAGCGCCCAGCCTTACCTACAGTTCTAAAATTCTACAGTAATGTCTTCAATTTATCATTAAGATCTGATAGTCCTAAAAAATCATTGTGCACGGAATTTGTTGACCACGAACCTCGCCGCTATGTCGGTATGTAGACGTGACTATACGCTTCAAACTTCTACCGTGCTTCAAAAAGAATGCAGAAGTTTTGCTGATTTTGCGAGGAACGTGTCCCATTAGGGTCTGGCCTTTTAGAACAGACGCAGCATAAGGGATTGTATTGTATCTTTCACGTCAGATCTTCTCCCTCTACAGGAATCCAAATTTCTTTGTACATGTGAAAACCGCGAATCGAAGACTAATAAAACCTTGAACGGTTTAAAGCACGTGGCCAGAAAGCACGCGCTACATGCAAGTACCTGGCATCGAAGACATTAGTCTTTGGGAACTATCTATTCATGAACCGGGTAGCATAGCATTGGCAAGAAATAAATTTGTGCTGATAGTGAACACTTCCTTACCCTTACACCCCTGAATCTCCCGGAAAATAACTGTTGGACTGTTACGCATCTAGTCACCCAGCGACTCAATGACCTTTAATATCGACCTTACCGAGACAATTCTCGAATGTTTTTTAGCAGATGAGAGCAACATGTGTTAAACAAAACATGTTCTGCTTTACGGCTTGTGTTTATTTCTTTAGTTACAGTGGACACCTAGATCGTTATATCGGATTTACTTTGGCTGGCAAATGAACTCTGATGACCCGACGCGCTCGCTCACTCACACACACAGACGAACTTCAAAACCAATGTCACATGACAACAACGTGTTTGTCCAGAGATTTTTCTTGTGTTGCGGGGTACGATCTAGCGCAGACTTGGACTTAATCCCACCTCCACAGGAACTTAAAAGTCTTAGGGAAGCTATTTTGAAAGTTAAGAAAGACTTTACGTAATTTGTTGAGTTAAAACTATATTGTTATTCAAGAATTCAAGTTGACCTATCGGCGATTGCGAGGCAGCGGCGCATCAGTCGGCGAGTTAGCGCCCTGGGATTTCAGCACGATTTTCTGAAAAATGATCAAAATTTAACAACAAAGTTTGATAGCAATGCACCGAAATTTTGTAGAAAGTCCGTCTTAGGTTACAGATGCGTCACAGAGCATAAATTTGATGAATCCTAGCTTACGATTTCACCTGTTTTGAAGACCGTGTTACAACATCTTTGGACTATAATAAGTGCCCCACTCCCTGAAACTAATTTTTCTTAGCGCCCTGGGCGCTTATTCGGGCGAATACAGTAATTGCTATTCTAATGACAAAGGCTGTAGTTCCAATGACATAAGGCAGCACTTGTGGCAATCTTTACTTATGGAACAGAAACCCCGAATTCAATCCCACAATTGAACACTCCCACCTCGCCGACCAATAACTTCTGTCAGTTCTGTGGCCGCCATTTTGCTAGGACAGGCTAGTAAACTCCCAAGCATACTCACGAAACACTCGCCTTTCACTCACAGGATTTTGAAATGTCTTGCAAGAACACGATTTGGATCATTTATTTCTGAGATATTGCCGATATTGTCATGCACTACAGTTCAAGCAGAGCACATGAATGCAAATTTTTACTTGCCAGTGCCCATTGTTATTGAACACAATCCATTGTGGTCCTCTTTCTGTTCATAGTTAATTATTTATCTCATTGTAATATTTAGCATCTTCTTCAAGTTTTCAAGCAGTCAATGATTGATTTGGAATGAAAACCTGTCGGTCTGCTCAATTAAACTTGGGCTTTAGATTTCATAGAAAGTGGACATTGATTTGGAATATTTCCCATAAATATTCTCGCTGCAACCTCGTTTAGGCTGCATTCGTTTTTTTGAGGCTGAATCATTTGATTGTTTCAAAACTGTTTTGCAATCATTCGGTCAAAAGGTTTTGTCTCAAAATATTGAATTTTTAAGATTCCCAATAAAAATGAGGTTACAGGAGTTTATTCTGTATTCATATTATTGGATTTCACTGCTAATGTATCAGTGTATTTGTACCCTCAGCTTGTTAAATGTAAACAGACAGTTTAAACAACAGTGCGAAAGATAGCAGTTGTGGAAACAGCTGGATAATGGGTGTGCAGCCATGAGTTACCTTCGTAATAAATCTCTCCAAAGGTACTTCAGTGAAATCTGTGTCATGCTCCTGTTCTAACCAATGCTTACCAAGTGAATTTACTGAATGTATTGCCTTAGAATAAGGAAGCTCTAATGAATAGTTCCTGTTGTACTCCTGGCCCTCTTAAGTGGCGTCCACATACAGACTTACCCCAGAACAAGTTACTCCTGGAACGAGTTGCTGCTAGGTTTGAGTGCTGTCTGGATGCTATTTAAACCAGCACAACGTACCGCACTTGTGACAACTTGCTCCACATTATCAAGGTGGGGGAACTAATGTGCCACTTATAATTGCTGTGTGGTCATTAAAGTGGGGTAGGGTGGAAGTAGTTATCAGCTGCGGTAACATACAGACGGGTTTTCTTTTGTACACCGTTCTCGCATTAGGTGTTCATTGTCACACGCAGAGCGATGACTTCTGTCTTATCCCCAGTTATTTGATGTGTGTGCGTGCGTGCGTGTGTACGCTCCTCTTAAAAGTGGGGTAAGTTGCACTAGTGCAAGTTGTTTCAGGGTAGGCTGTGTATGGACGGTACTTATATATGCATATACAGTAGTGACTGATTTTGTGTGATGTGTGTTTGCTCACTGACTAAATTAACAACATTAAAGACAATAAAATGCATGGGCGGCGCACCATAGGGGGCTGGGGGGGCTATGGCCCCCCAACTTTTTTCAGTGCTGTGCCGCACATGGTCTACAGGCGATGCACCACAGGGGGCTGAGGGGGCTTTAGGCCCCCACTTTTTTCAGTGCTGCGCCGCCCATGAAACGAGCTCAGCTTCTTTGGTGTTCTTGGTGAATTAGTAATGTGAAATATGCTGCAGTACTTGTCAAACGTATCCGTATAAGGTCACCGGGAATTCCTCACCAAGACGTCTGGGCTGCAGCTGAGTTCATCGTCAGAGTTATTATATTAGCCTTCCCTTATGACCAAGAATGAATGTGAATTCTCAGGAAAGTTAGCAAGTTGATGTAATCATTCTGTAACTAGAATTTTGCCACCAAAATTTGTTATTGTGAACTGAATTAGCCATCATGACATGGAAACATTTTTTCTATGTACTTTGCCTACAGCTCTTTAGCATTGTGAAAGCACAAAAGCACCTTTTGCGTGACCCAATTCAAATTATTTTTGCGTGAATTGTTTGAATACTCCTCCGGATCAGCGGTGATTTGACGGCTTGTGGATGGTTGCAATGAATTTATGAAATGCTTGGAAATCCCACTGTATTAAAGCCACATACAAGAACACAGAACTCCAGATATTGCCATCTAACGACACAGCGCATTTCATTATGTTGCGCTATTGCGGAAAACGACTGTTAAAACTAGGAAAAGCCGCTCCAGTAGTTGTGCTTTGTGACTTTCACTCCTTGAGCTGTGTTAGCTCACAAAACTCCTCTGGTCATTGAGTTATGACATCTGAGTCCCTATAAGGTGTCCTAAGGGGGAGATGGCAGTCACAATTTTTTAATTATACTGCCCATGTAGCCAATAGAAACAGTGTGTGGTATTTTTTCGTGTTGGTAGGAAGCATGGCGTCCCCCTCCGCTCCTTCGGAAATTTGGCTGTGCACATTGGGAGTGTCGGGGTATTCTGAAATGGCTTGAGCTGAAATGAGGTGCTGAGCAATCGCAGTGTTTAGGCAGTAGTTCAAAAGTCATTTTCAAAGTCGCATATGAAGTTGTATCAGTGTCAATATAGACACTGGGTTAGTGGGTAGTGAGTGGTAAATAAATTCTAGGCTTGAGGAAGACCTGACATTACTTATTGTATGGACTTAATAGACCTGGATAAGATGAAACCAAGTTGATTTTTGCAACCCTTCTCTTGACATCATGGTGCTAATCTGTCAAACGGTAATCCACCTCAGGTTTGTAAGGCCTTGTACTGGTGTTCCAAATGCGTGCCTTTAGACCTTAAATGGCAGGTAATGCATTATGACGAATCTGTACCACTTCACCTCAGGTGAAAAACTTACAAATGGTTTATTGTGTAAAGCTACTCTTTTGTTTAGAACGCACTTCTACAGAAAAGAAAAGTCTCATCAAAATAATGGATTAAAATTTTATTGAATTTTGACCCATTTTCTTCTACCATATTGTGAACTCCTTATCATTATTAGGGACATTTAAACATGTTGGAAAATGAGGATTTCTGTAAGTTGACGTGTGTATGGACCGTCTGCATTGTAGCCTTAAGAAGCCAGTCATTTATTTTGTTTCCTTATTTTAGGAATCAAGAAAAAGACTGAGGTCAGAAAGGATGATGAGAATCCTGAATGGGGAGAAGTAAGTACTACGTTCACATGGCAGGCAGCTCAACTAAAGTTCTGGAATAATATTTGTGTTTTTGCCTAAGAGTGGTGTTATTTCAAATAGACCTTTTTGGCTTACGCAACATGGTTCACACACTCGGTTCAACCTGTTTTGTCATCAATTGATATGTTGAACAACATTAGAAACTCTTCCCCATTCGACTGCACCTTGTACCTTTGCACACCATTCAGAATGAGTAGTTAGTGCACAAGGTGTGTTACTACTGTTAAGGTGGAGCATTTAATGATTGAATATTATTTTGTTAAGATTGTCAGTAAAGGACTTCTTGTAGGCACGGCCGCGTTCAGACATTCACAAGTTAACGTAATGCAACTTGCGAGTTCCCGCCTTTCCTCACGCTCTGCTGTTAAATCCACCTTTTTACTGCGAAGTTAGCTGACGCTGTTCAATTTCGATCCATGACTGAAGTTAACCATTCATACTGTCTACAACTCCTCAAAACGTTGACATGTCGACATGAGTATGAAAGGACCTACTCTCTCTTGATTACTGGGTAAGCTCACTCAATATTCAGTTGCCCCCATTAGCATTGAGGATGAGAAACGGTAATTACCCGTAAATTAAAACTACCTGGAACAATATAACCGCAACTCTCACTACTCATTTGTGTTTCATGGTGGTGGATGGGGGATCAGTGCTACATCATATCAGGCCTGCCTCACAATTATGTTGTACATGTTAATTTACTATGACTTATACCAATGAATTTATATTCATATGTACATTTCATATTCATATGTACATTCCATATTCATATGTACATTCCATATTCATATGTACTTACAGTGAGTTTCCAAAATTAATTGTTAGTCGCAGGTAAAATGAATTGCTCAAGTTTCCTTTTTCAAAAGCCAAAAGATCATTTATGATTATCGTCATTTTGCTTAATTTACAAAACTAGCTTTTCTTCCAAAAGCTGTACGCAGTTGCGGACATGTTATTATCTCATTATTAGTTGCCATCAACCCTCCTTTCATACAAGTCTCATTCTGGCCTTTGACAAATGTGCGCACTATCTAAGAAATGTTCAAATTCAACGATGTGAGGGCGTTTCCTTCATGGTGTTCTATAATGGATATATTGAACAAAACAACCATAGGCTGTGCTTCAACACAGTATTTCGTATGTATGGAAACCCTTCAATCCTAGAAATATTACAAACGCAAGAACAGTTCAATATTTAATCAATTCTGTTTGACGCAGACAACAAATTCAGGGACAACAAACTTAAATGTTATGTTTTGCATTTTCCTTTGGGCAACACTGTTGAACTTGACAGTTATCACATACTGTGCAAAATGTAACTTGCTGTTTACTGTACTCTAGCAGTAAGTGGTTAAAGCGAAACCTTCCGTTGCTTATGGACGTGAGACTTATACATCTCACTTTTCTCTCTTGCATGTTGTATGTGAGCTATTACACAAGATGATCTCTTTGGTCTCCTACAGTTTTCATGCACCCACATATTTATATAAATATGTGGGTGCATATTTCCGTTATCTCTGTCTGGGCATCCCGATGTATGGCGTCCGCGGCTGTATCTCCTAAACCCCTTGCAGGATCTTATTGAAATTTGGCAGGTGTGTTCCTATGGGGTTGACGACAGAGGGTGACGAGTTTCGGACCGACCTGAATACCGCTGTGCCCCCAGTGGCAATTTTAGGTTTTTTACGTTTGCCTCTGTATCTTGAAAGGTCCTCAACCGATTTTCATGAAATTTGGCACATAGGCATCTATTAATGAGGTGACGCTATCCTTTTGTTTTCGGATGGATTCGAGGTATTTTGTGCCACCTAGTGGCCATTTTTACTGTTTTCGAGTCAGTTTTTTGGTGTCCATCCCTCCATCAACCAAATCGCTCAAAGGATGATTGTGAAAATTGTCATGTAAGTTCTTACTATGAAGTGGATGGCTGACGATGGTTTTCCAACGACTTCAACTACTGTGGCGCCTCCTAGTGGCAATTTTTTTTGCGCCTATGGCTGTATTTCCTAAACCGTTATCAGGATCTTTACTTCATTTAGCAAGTGTATTTATATGATGTTGACAACAAACAATGACGACTTTCGGATGGATCTGACCATTCGTGTGCTCCCCAGCGGCAATTTTAGTTTTTTATGTTTACCTCTGTATCTTCAAAGGTCCAAAACAGATTTTCATAAAATTTTGAATATAGGCATCTATTGAAGAGATGACACTTTGCTCCTATTTTTGGATGGAATCTAGGTATTTTGCCCCACCTAGTGGCCATTTTTGCTGTTTTCAAACCCTGATCAACCAAATCCTTCTAGGGATGGTTTTGAAAATTGAAATGTTCTCAGTGTGAAGAGGACGTTTGATGATGGCGACTGACTACTGTGGCGCCTCCTAGTGGTAGCTCTGTTTTGTTTTGCATCCATACCTGTATTTGGATGGATTGTACGTTTTTGCTCCATCTAGTGGCCATTTTTATGATACAAATAACTAACCCTAAAAGCACACCATTTGCGATGCATTCGTGGCGCATTTCAACGCTCTGCGTTGCCCTTGTGTATTTAGAGGTGATAAGGCCTTTTCATGCTGAGTTGACTCTGAATGGAGTGTTGACACGAATTGCAAAGTTAACTGAATCTCATACCGGCTTTGGTTGTTAACAGACATTGAATTTAACAATAGGTGATGCTGCCATCATCGAAGCAATCACAAGGTAGTGCTGAGGCATCGCGTGCACGCTAAGAGTTTTTTAATGTGATAATCTGAGAACATTTATGTGTGCTAATTGACGTAAAAGTTATTTCTAATTCAGTTAGTGATTATTCGAGCAAAATATAAGCAACTTTTAATGTCGACGCTGCCTTTTAAGTGTTGACGATAACAGCGGGCCCTGGTGATAACCTCGAGGGAACCCAAGTTGACTATTCATACCCCCAACACAGCATCGATGCTCCGCTGTTAAATCCACCTGTTTACTGTGAAGTTAACTGGCACTGTTAACCTCAATCCAGGACTGAAGTTAACCATTCATATTGACCACAACTCCCTGAAATGTTGTAAAGGGGGACAGGATGATAGTTGAGGCAGAAGTTGGTGACAAAATCAACATTGCGGTGTCTGCTTGTTCTGCATCAGTTGTTCTGTGTAGAGCCCTAAAATGAAGCACGTCCTGTTGCTAGTCACAGAGGCGCGTCAGTTTTTGGACGCGAATGAATCTCTAGTAAGTAATTGGTGACACACCAGATGGTACGTTTTGGATGAAAACAAAGTTTTTTATAGATGCAACTTTCCGGTCAAATCCGAGATACGGTAATTGGGTCGTCAACATCAAGTGGGCCTTCGCTGTTTAATCATGACGACTAAGAAAACATAAGTGTTATGGCCTGAAAATTGAGCTTGGCTGTCCACGATATTTAAAAAGCCTGGTGAGAACACTACACATGTATAAAAAATTGGTGATTAAAATGTAAATGTTGTTCTGTATTATTTACATAAATTGGGCACATAAGTTTAATATGCTTCAGTACTGACATTGGTCTGTCTGGAAATATAATTAAAAAATGATTGTTTAACAAAATCTCCACGCGTACTTGATTTACAAAGTAATTGAGAAAATGTTTATTTTTTGTACATGGGCGTTTCCGTGCTCTAGCAGCGAGCCTCAACTACGCCACCTCTTAACATACATGTCATGCACTGATGAAAGTGACCATTTTCATTGTGAATACATACAATTTCAGTTCAACTATGATTATGATAATATTAACATACATTTAATAAAACATTTGGTGCTGCTTGTCTTTCATGTGAAAATGAGACCTCATTGTGTCCAAAATTGGTGAGAGACTGTCATACGTGATATAAATGCTTCCACTTTCAACAAACATATCAAAAATTACTTTTTTCATCTATAGGAAGATGTTCTTCATCTCTGCAATAGCCCAATATTTCATTAGATGTTGTTTGAGGATTGTTTTCAAAATTTCCACTTCAAATCTCGTTAACATGAGCAGTGTTCACCAGACAGTTACAATTGTATTAACAATGGAAGCTTAGCATTACTAGTGATATTATCTATGATCTTATCTGTAATATTATCCCTAATAATGCACTCTGATGCTTAGTGTATCTGACATGAGTAGATTACTGGGAACAATCAATGTGAAATAGGATAAAAAATTCAGTGTGGGAGACAAGGGAAATTTGTTCTGTCAATTTTCTTCATGAAAGATTCTTTCCAGATAATTCTCACCAAACAGCATTATGTAAGAATGTAGTCAACCTATGAATACTAGAAAAATGGCTGTTTTAGCAATGTTTGTCCCAAATTGAAGAATTTTTATGTTAATTTATTTATACTTACTTTTCATTCTAAAGCATGAAGTGTCTGAGCATGGAGAGGGTGTCAGTGACAACAGTGTTGCCATTCAAATACAGTGACAACAGTGTTGCCATTCAAATACAGTGACAACAGTGTTGCCATTCAAATACAGTGACAACAGTGTTGTCATTCAAATACAGTGACAACAGTGTTTCCATTCAAATACAGTGACAACAGTGTTGCCATTCAAATGCAATGAGATTTTACCGCAGTATGTACAGTAGTCGGGAAATGCAGGGTTTTTTATCTATACCTTTTATGGTAATGTTTCTTAATGACCTTGTTCTCCAGACTCTAGATCATGGATGAACATACGGTGAATTTGAGTGCGTGTGCATTATGAAAATTAGAAATAAATAAGTCCAGGAGTGGTAATTTTGTCCTTATGGCGATGAGAAAGAGTACTTTTAATTCGCTCCATTAACCCATTTGTTGGTTCGTTAATTTGATAATGCTATGAAAAATGGCGTGGCGCAGACGACATCAACTGAATTTGAACTAGTAATGATAGTCTTCTGCTGCGTCTGATCCCAACGTACCTGTTGATCTCTAATTTAACTGAATACATGCCGTCCAAGCTACACCAAATGTGCAGATAGTGTACGGTAGGTGGAGCATTGTTCAATACTGTATGGTTTGGTGTCCTTTTAGCATTGTCAGAATTACCATAAATAGACCTATCAAAAATGGAAAGTGAAAAAATGTTTAAACCAAGTCAGTTCTATTTAGTTATTTAAATGTTTTCTTTTATAAATTCGAGCTTGTGAAAATGTTCATTGCATTCAAACAAGCATATGCTGTCTTGAAGATTTAGTGTCACTACGTGAATTTAGTACTTAATTCAGATTCTGTTAGCATTCATAAATTTAGCTTTTTTTAAAAAAATCACTCCTGTCACCGACTAATAAAACTAATCCTATTGTGATTTATGTCTATATAACACTTCGCAAATATCGTATGTAAATATGGCATTGTTGGACTGAGTAATTAATAAACCTGTTGCAAAGATTCAGGGAGTTATAAAAATTGAGCCTGCTTTAAAAATCAGTCCTGTGGGCAGGGAGCGAAACTGTTTGTGGCAATTTGGATTATGGAATAGAATGTTGTGCTGAAACTAAAATTTGGTGTGACTTTCATTGACTTGTTGTCAAGAATTGTGGCTAACCTCACTGGTGGGATTGCAGGATTCTCCATGGGCTGTTGTGACATGAATTTGTCATTTACATTGGAATACCCACTTGGATCGACTCATTCATTATCCAAGGAGTCCAGACAGCTCTGGTCCATGTTTTTTGCGTTTCTTATAGTACTGGGTAGAGTTCAGTGATGCTAGGTTCTTGCTAAAAAGCAAGATTTTGCAAGATAAAGTGAGATTATGTTGTGTATTTTAAATGAGTACTTGTGATTTTGGCTTGATTTTAACTAGGTCCTAGCATAGGTCCCAGCGTTATGTAAATGACAAATCCATGTAATGGTTTTAGCAAGGCGCTGCCCGTTCTTTATTTCAGCTTTTGAGTTTGCGCCCTGATTGAATTCTCCCACGACCTCTTTTGCCCTCTTATATTTTGTTTAGCCATAAAATGTTATCCTTCTCACATTTCAGTCCTTGCAAATTAAAGACAATGAATGTTTATAGTGTTTTAATTAAAATCCCTTCCTCTCTGCAGTAATCAGATTTAATTGTTGCAGTTCATTTCTCATGTCTGATATTTGTTTCCAAGGAGTGGCGAAAATGCTTCCATTTTAACTGGCTAAAACAACACGTAAATGCTTGTAGTTTAGCCAGAGAGACGAGTTGTTTCCAAAGGGGTCGTTTTTTGTTACTAGTTTGTTTGTTTCCACACCATCTTATCTTAGTTGCTTTTGAGCAAAAAGTGTTGTCAAAGCATTCAATCTGTAGCATAAATTGATTGATGCGGCGATGAAGAAAAGCTGACCATGTATGTGTCCTTTAAGGGAAGCGATTTCAACCCATGTTGCAATCTGCCATTATACCTGCGGAAGCTCTTCCAAATAATGCAGGCGATGCCATCTCATATTCAGAATACAGACCGTCACAATGCCTGGGAAACAATAAGACAATTTCGAATGACGAAAAAAGGTTTCCCAAAACAATTCTAATTTGCTAACCCTTCCCCCTGCTGTCACTTTTCATTCATCTTGCCAAGACCATCCAGGGCATTTATCTAACTACTGTTTGTTTATTAATAAGTCCCAACCTCTACCCATGGTGATAGTGTTAACTTGTCTGGGCACCACAATGGGACAACATGACTTGTTGTGTACACAATGGCTTATCAGAGTGATCATACCTTCAAAGAATGGAGTGAAATTTGAATGAGGGAAACCTCATGGGTTATTCAGTGGTAAATGTGTCTATAGCTTGGCCAGACTGTCACTGCAAAATGGACCTTTTTTGTAATGGGTCCCAAGTGTAGTTTGTACTTGAATAGATGTTGTTAAAAGGTGGAGTTCTTGGTTATTGACGTATATAGTAAAATGTCAAAAGTACTGGCATGCATTGAAAATTGTTCCTCAGCAATTATTTGCATTGGAATTCAAAAGACCCATCACAGTATGGAATGGCTTTAAGTGATGATGTTTTTTTCTAATTTATGAAGTGTCGCAAAAAAGGTTTATTTTCTGTTAAATAGCGTCACATAACTGAAATATGGACTATTCATAGAGAATCAGGTAACACATTGCATGACATTTTAAAAAGGGGCAAAACATGAAGGAAGAGAAGCATGTGTCAGCTGTGTTCATAGAGAAAATGAGATGAAATTTACAACTGTTCTGGCAATTGATAAATACTAGCTGTTATTTGCATGCTCTTAGCTATGGTAATGTATAACAGGAACTAAACGGCAATTCTATTTGAGCACCATCTCCGGCTAAACAAAGTGCAGTTGTATTTATTGGGAATTTGTAAATATGAAAACAAAAAATTTTGTAAATAAGTGACCTTTGCACTAATGACGTACCTTGGGGGCTCAAATACTCCGCACCATGCAGCATTATTTCCCATCACATCACGATACTTACTGGATACGGTTCAGTGATTTTCGGCAGATCACTTTCAACATGAAACTTGTTCTTTAAAACATTTGACAATTTTCAACCTATTCACATCATTGCTATATATTGTGTTTCTAACTAATTTGACGAAGCAATCACAGAGACAAGGAATTGGCATGCAAGTTTAACTTTAATACAAAGTGCTGTTTCATCAAAATTGCTTTCCGGGAACAATTCAGACTGCTCGTGTCTAATAAAACCATGAACATCATAGGAAGTGGAAGATAATTCTGATGCCTAAACTTACAAAAATTGTTGATAAATTTCATGTCAGATATAATAGAAATACATGCCGTATTGTACGAAAAAAAACAAACAAAAACGAACCAACAAAAAACTTATGACAGGAACATACTTTGCCAAGAAAGAATCATCATATCGCAAGTCAGAGAGCTGTCCATTTGTAGACGTCAAAGATAATGACACTGATATGACAAATGTCGTGGGAGGTGTGCGATGGGACAATTTGGGCGTGCGTTACCTGTTGATTAGATTAAACCCATTCTTCAAGTTCACCTTTGCTTGATAAATCTACACCTTTTTATTACTGCGTCTTGACCTCAGCTGATAGCAACTCGCAGTGCATTGATTTTCAACATTGCTTTTGCATGGTGGCCTGTCCTTTGGGAAGATCATTTGTTCTGGAGTGTTGTTCTGAATGGGCAAACTAACACTGCCATTTTCAGTAGCACTGTCGCTAATAGCAACAACAATGTCATTAATGTGAACTGTTACAAGCATCACTTTTGCTGGCAGTTTTTGTAATTCCAAAGCTGCACTGTGTTTTCACTATCACTTTGTAGCCAGACCACGCACTTCAAAGGACACATTCAAAGGACACATTCGCAAGGACAAGAAGCTTTTGTTTCTCTTTGCATCAATCAATTATGACATAGACTAAAATGTTTGGATGTCAATTTTGCCTAATGGAGGAACAAACTATCTGTTGGTGTAAACGACCCCTTCGAAGACATCTGTCAGGCTAAAATGCGGGTGTTTTTGCCATCATTTCCTTCAGCCAGTGAAACTGGTTGCACTTTCTCAACTCATGTGATTCTAATATCTCGATAGATATGAGAAGGCCAGGGCACTGTCGCAATCAAAGCCCTTTGTAGGTTGTCACATACATCATTACCTGCTGCCAGTAACTCTTCTGTACAAATGTATTTTTATGCGAATTATTCACACTTCAACAACATCAACAGTAACATCTCACCTGTTACGACTGACCAAGGCCCATTCCAGGAAATTGGTCATTTTTCTTCTTCAAAGATTTTATTTACTTTATTATTTTCTATTAAAATTACATATCTTACACTATAGACTAGAAGTTTCTGTTTTAATCATAAATCAACTCTCTCTTGAGCTGTATCTAATCAGGAGGGTTTCACCTTTATAAAGGTTCTCAAAACCCCCGACAACTTAACGTTCATTATGGCATCTACAGTCAAATGGATTCCATTTGACCTCAAACATTGTCAACTTTAATTTTTTAAATAGTAAATTGCCAGTAGAGAGAGAGAAAAACTTTTATTTTTTAAATCATATAAAAACATACATTCATGACTATGTGGCCAGGAAAGGCACAGGCCACTAATATCTTACCACCAAGTAACAATAGATTAAATAGATATTAACAATTAAGGAGAACAATATAGATAACAATAGAAAAAAGTACATCTACAATGAAATAAAATACAATGATAAATACATTATCACATACAAGCATTTTGAAACTTGTCTTCAAATTATAGAGTAGATAGCATTAAAAAACTGAAGGAGGCAAAAGTGACCATCCTGTATTTTACTTTTCATATTCGTAGTTTCTGAAATGAAGAAAATTTCCATTTGAAACTATTGTAGCATCTCCTTCCTAAAAACTTTAATTGAAAGAGAAAAATTTCTGAATCTTTGGCGGTAAATGTGATCATAGTTTTCCAAATGATTTAGTAAAACATTTCTGACTTTGCGCAGTTTACAAAAATTTACTAGCGTGTTCTGCAGGCAAGACAGAGGGGCAAATATTCCGAAAACAACAATTTACGGAACCAATTATCAAATATGAAAATACACCCAAAATCTTTAACCCTGAGCATATTTTCTGATTTTTNAGTGTTGTTCTGAATGGGCAAACTAGCACTGCCATTTTCAGTAGCACTGTCTCTAATAGCAACAACAATGTCATTAATGTGAACTGTTACAAGCATCACTTTTGCTGGCAGTTTTTGTAATTCCAAAGCTGCACTGTGTTTTCACTATCACTTTGTAGCCAGACCACGCACTTCAAAGGACACATTCAAAGGACACATTCGCAAGGACAAGAAGCTTTTGTTTCTCTTTGCATCAATCAATTATGACATAGACTAAAATGTTTGGATGTCAATTTTGCCTAATGGAGGAACAAACTATCTGTTGGTGTAAACGACCCCTTCGAAGACATCTGTCAGGCTAAAATGCGGGTGTTTTTGCCATCATTTCCTTCAGCCAGTGAAACTGGTTGCACTTTCTCAACTCATGTGATTCTAATATCTCGATAGATATGAGAAGGCCAGGGCACTGTCGCAATCAAAGCCCTTTGTAGGTTGTCACATACATCATTACCTGCTGCCAGTAACTCTTCTGTACAAATGTATTTTTATGCGAATTATTCACACTTCAACAACATCAACAGTAACATCTCACCTGTTACGACTGACCAAGGCCCATTCCAGGAAATTGGTCATTTTTCGTCTTCAAAGGTTTTATTTACTTTATTTTCTATTAAAATTACATATCTTACACTATAGACTAGAAGTTTCTGTTTTAATCATAAATCAGCTCTCTCTTGAGCTGTAACTAAGCAGCAGGGTCTCACCTTTATAAAGCTTCTTCTCGTTCATTATGGCATCTACAGTCAAATGGATTCCATTTGACCTCAAACATTGTGAACTTTAATTTTTTAAATAGTAAATTGCTAGTAGAGAGTGAGAGAAACTTTTATTTTTTAAATCATATAAAATCATACATTCATGACTATGTGGCCAGCAAAGGCACAGGCCACTAATATCTGACCACCAAGTAACAATAGATTAAATAGATATTAACAATTAAGGAGAACAAATAGATAACAACAGAAAAAAGTACATCTACAATGAAATGAAATACAACGATAAATACATTATCACAAAGTACATCTACAATGAAATGAAATACAACGATAAATACATTATCACAAAGTACATCTACAATGAAATGAAATACAACGATACATACATTGTCACACACAAGCATATTGAGACTTGTCTTCAAATTATAGAGTACAGAATTTGTTGCTCCCGAAGTACAGTCAAATTATAGAGTAGATAGCATTAAAAAACTGAAGGAGGCAAAAGTGACCATCCTGTATTTTACTTTTCATATTCGTAGTTTCTGTAATGAAGAAAATTACATTTGAAACTATTGTAGCATCTCCTTCCTAAAAACTTCAATTGAAAGAGAAAAATTTCTGAATCTTTGGCGGTAAATGTGATCATAGTTTTCCAAATGATTTAGTAAAACATGTCTGACTTGCGCAGTTTACAAAAATTTACTAGCGTGTTCTGCAGGCAAGACAGAAGGGCAAATATTCCGAAAACAACAATTTACGGTAACCAATTATCAAATTTCAAAATACACCCATGCAAAATCTTTAACCCTGAGCATATTTTCTGATTTTTACTGAGTGTGCATTTGGCTGTTAAGTCGAACTGACGACAAATCTTGAGTCGGAAACTCACTTTCTTAGAACGAATTTTTAAGACAATTGTGAGTTTTCACTTAAAAAAATAGCTGGTTCGGATTTGCAACAGGTTCATTTTGAAACCTGCGTAAACTGAAATGTTCCTGCCCACATCAATTTCTGACAATGTCTCGCACTTTTTTGAAAACCATGCAACACTGTGCATGCTGTTAAGCTTTATGTAGTTGCTTGTCCAGTGAAGCATGAGTAGGTAACTAACGCACCGCCTAGCATGCATAAGTGCCACCTAGCATGCACAAGTGCCACCTAGCATGCACAAGTGCCACCTAGCATGCACAAGTGTCACCTAGCATGGACAAGTGCCACCTAGCATGCACAAGTGCCACCTAGCATGCACAAGTGCTACCTAGCATGCACAAGTGCCACCTAGCATGCACAAGTGCCACCGCCACCCAATAGCAGTCCACACAGCAAGCTTTTAACTGTTTTGTAAAATGAGTATTGAAAGTGCTGTGTTTGGATCTGAACATACATATTCCTAACTCCCAATCTTAAATACTCTCCAACGACCTCAGAATAGTGTAAATCTTAAAGTGCTCTCCAAGGACCTGAGAATTCCTACTGACTTATACTATTATTTATTGTTGTATATGTGGCTAGGGTGCCGTGGG
This sequence comes from Phoronis australis, assembly GCA_002633005.1. Classification (NCBI taxonomy): domain Eukaryota; kingdom Metazoa; phylum Phoronida; family Phoronidae; genus Phoronis; species Phoronis australis. The sequence goes on along the minus strand of NMRA01000093.1, from coordinate 648,929 downwards.
TGCTGTTAGAAAAGTATCTTGTGTTATCAGCACTGAAATGGCAGCTGAGTGATTTTATGATGTCTATTAGAAAAATGTGGTGAATGATCAGGGCATTTACATTGTTGAAAAAATGGGGTGATATGTGGCAGACTGAAAATTTTTGCAAATTTGGAGGTAGATGTGAGAATTGTTTATTAGTGACGAATGGAAAGTATCTTGTACTTCCAAAAGAACCCCTTGGGCCTCTTTTGTAAACATTTTTGTTCGATTCGTGGTAAAAATCGTTGATAATTCAAGACTGGTTGGTCATGAGCCGACAGAATCCGGTATAGTGGTGTGTTTTCAGGCTTTTTGGTCAAAAAGGTGGAATGATTACCTAACACTGTCACCAGGAGTTGAAGAAACACCGGGTCGGGTCGTATACTTAAAATACCAGATTTCACTTCATCTGCAATTTGGCTTCAATAAAAGCAGTCTGGCAACTACTCTGATAATTTTAAACTATTTTGAGGCCATTTTAAAGACCCACGTTTGTCCCTTGCCAGTCATGCAAAATGATCTTTTTTACCAAAGAGCTCCCATGTTTACTTAATGTTGCGAGACTTTTTTCAGAAATCCCCGTTAGCCTGTGGCTCAATGGAAGTAACAGCCTCCATGCAGTGCCATGTTTGAAAAGTAGTGTTTTGGGGTGAAAGCCTTTTGTTTTTGTTCTGTATTATGGCAAGTATACATGAGCCTATCGTCTGCTACGTCTGCTACGTCTGCTACGGGATGCTTTTCACATGTGCACTAGTATGGTGAACTAGGTAGAGTAAACAAGACGATTTTTACAAATGCCTGGTATGGGTACCCTAAATAAGATGTAGATTTCTCTCGAAATTGGCAACTATAAGACGAAAACAGCATGAATATTACGTTGTTGTTTGGACTCGGGGAAACTTTCAGACTAACTTTTATCTATTGGTTCTCGGCTTAAGTTTGTCAGCTGATGCTGGTATGATTAGTGATAGTAGCATTTCCCTATTGTAATGGTACTCTGGCTTAATTTTTCTATGCATCCAGTTCTATTTAACAGTATGAATAGAGAGCCTGGGAAGCAAACTTAATTGTGAAGGCCAAATGATGTACATATACTTCTCAACAATTTGCACATGTGGTTAATAGATAGTCTGATCTCTGGGAAAACTTATGCTGGTTAAAAATGCTGGGAAAGCAGATCAACTTGATGATGTTTTCAGACCTGACAGACAGTGAAAACGATAACTGTTGTTGCTTTTTCATTTAGTTACTAGTTGTTCAATAAATCACTAAGCCCTGATTGTAATCTGAGACTTTGGGGTAAAGTTACTGTGTGAGTTACATGTTTCAACTTTTTTTTGTTTTTTTTTAAGTGAACATCCACTGGTACTGGCCTAGTTTTGGATAATCTATTCCACAAATGACATTAATTGTCAATTCTATTGTCGGCCCCGCACCGCACAAATAGTCTATAGTTCAAAAAATGTTGACACTGCTTTAATTCCAATCATAAAATGATCACTCACTTTCAAGACTTAAGTGGTTAAATGTACATTATTTTTGTTGCAATTAAACTGCATTTCCTCGCTATTTAGCCACCAAAAAGGAAGGAGCCTCTTAAAATCATAAAATCGCTTACATAATAATCCTTAAGCTTTGGGACTTGATTTCCTTTACCAGCAACAACATTGAAACTGTCAGCACCTCAAAAAAGTATTTTACTGAGATATAATGGAGTAAGGCATCCTTAAAATTGTGAATTTGAAAATGGTGCCTGTACACATTGCCTGTCGTTTGAGTTGTTGGTTCATTCGGAAGAATTCAATATCAAATAAGTTTGGTCAATGTTTTTATCCCAAAGTAATTGTTTGAAACAACTAAACAGCGAAGAATTACCCCTTTAGTTAGCCATATCATATTGGTTTCTTGTACCCTTGTCAGTCTTGTACCCTTGTCAGTCTTGCACCCTTGTCAGTCTTGTACCCTTGTCAGTCTTGTACCTTTGTCAGCCATCATCTCTGTCTAGGTCTCCAGCATCAGCGCAGTTTCTCCTAAGCTCCTGACAGTTTCTTTATGAGCCTGATCCCACTATCACTGTGCCCCCTAGTGGCAATTTAATTTTTTTCATTTGCCTCTATATCTTCAGTTCCTTAACAGTTTTCATGAAATTTGGCAAATGGGCCTCCTTTATGGAAACAAATAGCATCCTTCATTTTTTGATGGATTCAATGTATTTTTTACCTAGTAGCCATTTTTTTATTTTCTACATCACTCAAAGGTTCATAATAAAAATTTCCGGATGTGTGGGTACTGGCAAGATCATGAGTGACAATGATTCCCAGACGGGTTTGGCCAATGTGGCACCCCCTAGTGACATTTTTTGCATGTGTGGCTGTATCTTCTAAGCCCCTTACAGGAAAATTAAAATTTGACATTCCTATGGACTCATCAGCAGATGAACTATCGATTTTTATAGGTTTGCCTCTGCATCATTGGAGTTCATGATATTTTGTGAATAGTTTTTTATTAGGGAGATAAACGATGATGCCTTTCTATCTTTGGATGGGTTCAACATGTTCTGCACCATGCAGTGACCATCTTTACGATACTACTAGAAGCATACCGTTTGTGGTGGAGTCATGAGGACATTTCAACACAGCAACACTTTTTTCTTGTTGAGTAATTTTCATGCTCTCTTGTCTGTAGTTCCCAAAAAGAACTTTTCCTGTTGACAAATGCCATTGTCCCTATATCTCTACACCTTGTTACTGTAAAGTCGCGGGTTAACGCCCATGCGCGGGTAATCGTCTATCCCTGACTTTTTGTCAATTTTCGGTTTAAGCGCCCACTGCTTGGGTAATCGCCCACTCCTCTGTATCAGGGTTTCCCAATATAGGCGCCGGGGCGTTAACCCGCGAGTTTATGGTAGATGCTTTCCCATTGAGCTTGCATTCTTTACTGGCTGGAAGCAGCCTAAAAACTCTACTTCCGTATCAACCTCACTCCTCTTCAGGAAATGGGAATCGTTAATCACAGTTATCTTATCTCATCTTCGTACCAATGTTGATGTTTCATTCAGTATGAATGGTTAAATTTTTGGATTGATTGGATTTAACAAGGGATGATGTACGATTCTTGTATTTAGTATGAAGTGTTAAATGCACAGACAACAGGAGATTACTGACAAGCTCTCAGATCAGTAGAAATAATGAAACAACGGCACCACATCAACAAAAACGACAACAAAAATACAAAAATAACAATGGAAGCAATAGCAACAACAACAACAACAACGACAATAACAATAAAAAAGGGTGCCATATTAGTGCCTTAATGACCACCAGTGGGTTGATAGCAGTATAAACAGTATTGACCATGATATGGATTGGGCAATTGGACATGTTCTAATAAAAATTTCTGGAATTGGGAGTAGCCCAGAGGAAAGTAACCTTGACAAATATCATCGGTCACAGGGACAGCCCCGGGAACGGCCTCTGGGCTGTTACTGCACCTGACTTGTGTTATTACTCTTATGCACCAGGATATAAGTTAGAAACAGGTATGCTCATTTGAGCAGAATGATCATGCATGCATAGCAGCCATTTTCACTTTCTCGTGAATGGACAATAATGCAGTACTGGGATCCAGGATCTTATAAAATAACAACCAGGAACTTATGAGGTTACAATAAGTTTTAAATGTTTCCATTCAGTGTCTACAGTTCTGTTTATGCTGAAGAGTTAGGACTGTGTTGTGAAGCTGACTGTTTATGATATGGGGTCTAATATTGCTTTGTTTAAACACTTGTGTGAAATGGACAGGATGACATCTTCATTTACCTGCTGTGGTTTATGTTGCAATGTAGTGTGTTTCTTGTTTGATCATACTATTGTCTCTTTGTGTCGTTTCAAATACTTAACATCACTTTTTCTTTTGCAGAAATTCTTGTTTGATTTGAGTGGCGTAGCGCTTAACAGTTCCGATGTACTTAAAGTCAATGTCTTTGACTGGGAGCGAGTGGGTCGTAACAAGTAAGTGATACAGTGAATTTATCATGAGGGTTAAATAACTATTCAGTAGACTGATTTGTAATAATGGATTTTATGTACGACCCTGCTGATGTTATTCAAGTGCATTGTGGGCCGGCTGTTGGCTCAGAAACATCTAGTGACATCACAGATACATTGTTGACTTGAAAACAACACTGATAATTTGCGAACACTGAAATTTTAAAGCATGATCCATTGCAGCAGTGGCACAAGTAGGACTAATCAACTATCGCAGAAAAATTAAATATTGAAAACCAACCTCAAAAGGCATTGAATAATTACATAGAACAGCAAGTCTTTTTGATGCGAAAAACGCTTGAGGCACAAGCCACTTAAAACACAAATTGCGAATTAGTTTTCATGTCACCAAGTTATCTTTGATGTTTCGAACGCTTACAATATATTTAAAGAACGCCATGAACGCCGTAGATGAAATCCACCAAATTCCCATGGATGCATGGAACCCTTTCATCTTGAAAAACCTGGAAAGTGACAAAAGTAGTTAATGCTAGGAAATAAGCGCATGGAAAATGAAAAACTAGTAAAGTCATGAAAAACACAGTGAAAGTTCATCTGGTAAAAAATGACTTGCGCTTTGTGAGTCTCAAGTTCACTTACTAAATCATGTCTTGTCAGTTATCATTGACAAAAGTTTCCTGTAGCCTCCTGAAAACTGTATCCTGGACTCGTGGAAAGTGACTATGCATTGTGAGTGGAAACCTATGTTGCAATGTCTAGACTCAAAACATGATACTCACAAAGCACTAGTGGTGAGAAACAGGAACAGGAAATGGTAAATTTTATTCCATAAATCAACATCTCGTCCTCGCCTTACAATCACTGTAGTGACTGCCATTTTGTTGGGTTACGCTAGTAAGGTCTTGAGTACACTCGCTAAAAACTCGCCTCCCTCTCGTGTGATGTTGTATGGTATTTGGTGATTGTGTTTCTTCACGAGATTCTCGCATCTGCAGAACACACAGCTGCATTGGCCAAACTGTAATCACCATGGCCAGAGGCTAAGTCTCGTGGTTAAACCCAAAATCACTGTTGGCTGAATCTCATATGCCTAGTGCAGATGCAGGGCTATGAGCTCAATTGACTGCTCATCACATAGCTCGATGCGGGTTACCAGCAAACAGCGAGGCAAAATGCTCAGAGACCTGTAAACTACATTGGTAGTGATCAACGTAAATGTAGTATATACATAGTTACAATGAGCCAGAGAAAAGGAACTGCCGCTAGTTGATTTGTTGTGTTCAGGGGATGCAAAAATTAGTTTTCGTTAGCTGCCGAAGCTAGTTGTCTAACTAACCACTTCACTCACCTTGCCTGCGTACTGTGAGGATTTTCGCTTAAGTAAAAAATCCTACTACTGAAATATTTGCCTCACTGCCTCATGAGACAAAACTCCTCTTAGTTCATTTTGGCACTGATGTGAGCTATGAGTTGAGCTTAAACTTGCAGTTGAGGTGATTAACTCTCTGTCTGCGTTAGGCCTTATTCTTTCAGCTTGGCCCTGCAAATGGAGAGACGTGCACCTGACAGCCGCTGGGTTGTTACTTGATTGTATATATTATTATTATTTATTGTAGTGATATGGATGCATCGCAAATTGCAATACAAAATAAAAAAGACTTTGTACAATACATACCCAGCCTCTTGGGCATATAAGTCACCTGATACAGTTAACATGTAAGGGGTTATACACAAAACAGGCAACTCTTACGGCAGTCTAGTGCCCTATTAAAAAATTTTGCGAGAGCTTTCGGATGTAGTTAATGGAAAGTCACGAATGTTTTTGAAGCCACTAGCTTTTGGTCTCTTCTCGAGGCCTTTGTCAGATGGAATGGCTGGTAATTCCCGTATTCCGCACTCTCACTTTTCTCGGCTTTGTGGTAAGATTATGTTGATTGTACAACGGTGGTGTTGTGCGCACGATGGACTTCGTCCTCTCTTGTCCTTCAGAGCTGTTGGGAAGGGGTGAAATGAGACATCCCGCATCTATGGATATTTATCCAACTTATGCCACTTCCTTGAATCAACACTGCAGCCCACGGCACAGCAGTAGTACTTGCCCAGCATTACTTATTACATATAAAATATAAAGTATTCAGATGACAGATGCTAACAATTTTGTGAATCTTCATAAGAACGAAAGTGAGGCTGCTGACCTGCCTGCCGTATCTGAAGGTGTGCCTCTTTTTCGTACCTACCAGCGTGGGAGAGCGTTAAATGCAGAAGGCGAGAATTGGATCCTCGCCCGTATCTGTTACATCATCCATTCCACTTTTTCTATTGGAGTCAGAGAACATTCAGTCCACAAGTTTCTGGATAAATTAGAAACTAGTCTGGAAGGGAGGTTTCACTTTGGAACTCTATTCTTAAATGATTATATCTGGTGCAAACAAGAATAAAATGCATTTTGTCTTCAATTTACTTTTGTTTATATAATTTACATAATCTTTCATATAATGGAGTTCACAAAAGCCTCCCAATTCCTCCTCAAATGGCAAAATTCCTGACCTCAACTGTGTTAACACATATCTCAACGCATCAGAGAAAAATACATAGTTTTCAATACAGTACTTTGAGCTGAAAGTCTTAAAAACATAATTTATGAACTAAACAACATTCCCCTGAAGTTACCTGTCGCAAGCAGAGTCATTGATGATGCGAAGAACTAACCATCTCCCCACACTTCTATGCCAACAGCAGTGGACGCTATATACCTAGAATGATAGTGCCTGTGAGGTTTTGGATTTTTCAACTTTCTGTGGATGCATTTGTATTAGTTCAATCCCAAAGAATCTCCCCAAATCCATTAATCAGGTCAAGTCACCATAAGCAAGTCCATCACACCAGTGCTACAGGAGAAATAAAGCCAGTTCTTTACTTGTGGCCACCAAGTTTTAGACTTGACTCGATAATTGATGAATAGCGTGCCATGCTCCGAGTGACTTTCGAGTGAATTTTTCAAATCCGTGATTGGTTAATTTTCAAGTTGAGTCTCAAGTAGAATTTGGTGGTTGCATCCCTGGACCTTCTGATCAGTAAATAGACTGTGTTCTAAAGCACTGTTAACTTACATCAGACTAGTGACTGGAGTTTCTACTATTCAGGGTGGGTCTTGATACATCCCCGCGCTTTACATCAGTTGTCCTATGACACATTAATGACCGACTGTAGTTCCTAGAATGGTTGAGAACAAGATCATCCTCATCTGAACTAAGACAGTGTAGAAAGTGGCTCGATGTCTCCAGCAGTTACATAAGTGAGAGGTTTAACTCCTGTAAGGGAAGCCTTATCTACCTCAGAGTACTGTGAAGTGTCTCAAAGGCAAATAATGAAAAATTCCTCAACACATTTCAAGTTTTTGTTTAAACCTGGTTGAGTATGTGTGAACAATATTTTGAGTCGATTCCGTGACTCTCATTCGAAGTAAACATGTCCTACTTCAAGTTGTAATGGTCCAGAAGAAAATTTTGGGTTGGTTGCATTTCATTAAATGTGCAATTTTCATGATTGTTTGCCCGAAGATCAGTTTCAAATAGTACGCAACGACAGCTGTTGTTTTTTCTGAGTAATTCCTTCTTACGTCATTAGCACATACGAAATTCCATCCACGCATTGTGATTGGTCAACTTGCCTGCATTAAAATTCTTTCGCTATCACATCTTATTTTTTTTGAGTAATACTCATTACATTCAGATTCTAACACAATGCTGATCAGCCGATCAAAACTAATTTCAGTGACCAAAACAGCAATGTTAGGAATATGGGACCTAATATATTCTAATTGAAAAAGTATAGATCCCAACTGTGGATCAGTCATGGTCGCATAATGTACTGAATTAACAGACAAAACCACACTCATTAATATGCCATTTCCCTGGAAATTGATTCCCACGAGGATGGAAAATACCGCCACGACCCATAGGTCCTCCAAATTTGCCTGTAGATTTGAGACCTTTGTGTATCAGTGGATCCAGTCCTGTTTTTTGAAATGATCCTTGCAATAACAAAACTTGACAGAACTACTGACCACATGGTTATCTTGCAGTGTCCAGTCATATAGATGGTTCCCAGAACACTTGTTGACAATATCTGACAAACCTATTAGAGGATAAGAATTTCAGTGCTGCATAACATGTATCGGGATGAAAATGTGCTTGAATTGGTAGTTCATATTGTTTATCCAGGGCAGTCTTTCACAAAATGGTGTCTGGTTTCATGAATTTGTCAGTAACAAAGTTAGATTGATTAGCTATCATCTCTACCAATCTTGCTTGAATGATGACTGCTACCATCAAGTGGTGTGTATGTGTGAATGGATGCTGAGTTGATGTAATGATCTCTCTTGTAGCTAAACAAGTTGCCACTGCTTCTGGTTATGCCTGTTATGTTGCTAACTATTTCATGGCAGTCCTGATATTGATGGTGAAGGGGATGTATGGTAGTCTTGTTATTAGCGTTTGGCAAAACTGTAGAAGCAGCATCATTGTGGATTTTCTTCAGTTTTGTGAATAGATTGAAGAGCTGTAATAAATTCGTTCAATTCCGCTAGTGATAAAATGTGGAGGTGTGAAACTATTTCTTTGTCAATTTGTTCACTAAAATGTATGTTGAGAAAAACTGGCTTTGTACTGTATAGGTACTGCTAAATAAAACGGTGGTAAAAAGTTAAAACAGTTTCAAAATGTAATCAGAGGAAAATGCTGTATTGGCTATTGTTTTTCGGCAAAATTAAATAGAGATTTGTCAAGGGGCGTCAGGGACGGAGGTCCAACGACAGACAAACATGGGAAGTAATGTTGTACAATTAAGAGGCATGTAATTGTCAAGACATGTATCCATTACCCTCTTGATGAGCTATTGTTCCAACCTGGTTTGTGACCTAACCCCTTTTAACAAAAGGCAGCTACCGAACTATACTAGTCTTTGAAAGGAAGAGAAACTGGAGAGCTGTCGGCATTATAACATCTACCAGCAATTAAATAAACTGTCATTAGTGTTTCTGTTATAAAAGTGCTCATTAAAGTTCAGTGTTTTTGCTTTTGAAATTAAAACATATGTGACCAGGCTTTTTATTGATTACACAGAACTCATCAAGCAATTCAATTTTCATTGTAGCAGTCTTAATGGTATGACGGTACTGAGCCTTTGATAGGCCTTCACTTTTTTCATGTTATGAATTTATCATTTGCCTCTAGCTGTTTAGGGACGGGCACTTAACTATAAAGCTAGGTTCACATGGGTGGCTAAAACACTTAGCTTTAACATAGCTTAGCTAGCTACTAGTGTTTTAGTAAAATGGACCAGCTGACCAGGGGAGGGGTCATTTCTGCCAGCCATGATGTGTTTCCTCACCACCCCAGTGGCTTTTAATGTGAACATTAATGTCAAAGTATATGTCTACCTTAGATTGATTAATGTGACCATCAACAGAGGTCTTACCCCTGCCCAAGTGTGTTCTTTGATTAAGTGGTCTCATGAGAGCACACCAGCTGTTATGGGGTACTCATTGAGGCCCTGGGGAAGTCATAGCAAAAGTGTCTCTTGTAAGCATTTTCATAACTGATGTTTTTGCTATCATTGACAGCACTGAAGTGCTAGCTAGCCAGTTTGTGAATGGAGTATAATGCAAGTTGCACCTGCGTAGAACAGGTGAGTGTCCACAGAACAATGCCAAGACAATTAAGTGTCAACTGTCAAGGCAGTAATTGGAGACTTATAGCTAATGTGTTATGCTTACTACACTCATCCACGCCACATTTTGGCCAGTTGCGTTTTTGATTAATTGCTGGCTTTTATTTGTATTGATTGTGCAAACTTCTTCACGTTAATATATTTGGTATAATATTTGAAATTTAAAGTCAATTTATCTGTTTTGTGGGTATGTGTGATTCATTGCAACTGACCAGGCAATAAACAAGCACAGGTGCAAGTTACTGCAATTCAGGTGAGGAGTGCATTGTTTTGTATTTGAAAATTTTGTTTCTTGAAAAATCAATGTGCCTGGATGTTTTTCATTTTGCCTTACATTTTTAACTGCGTGCAAGGCCAATGTCAGTTTGCTTTTAAGTGTACCTGTAAAGTGTGCTGTCGGTAGCCACAGCAATTGCCGGGCAGTTGATCGTGGTTTCACTTTGGGTTTGTACTTGCATTTCTAAAAAGATTTTTTTCCTTTAATTTATTGCCAGAGTCAGTCTTTTAGCTTTAGTTTGCTGCACCTTCGTAATGAGTCACTTAGTAGAGTTGGCTGCAGGAAGTGTTCCGTATCACTAGTTCAATTCATAATTATGTACAATACTATACTCCAAATGCAAACAAATGACATTTGGCCAATAGATAACCATATTTGTATAACAAGAACCAAAATGTGAATCGAAAACAAGCAAACAAAGTAACAATGGTTTTACGCTCAGGTGGTATCAATTAGTTTTCAAGGACAACATGTCCTTCATTTGGGAATCGTTTTTGAACTGATGTTTGGGGAACCCATATCGGTATTATAAAATTGTGTGGAAAAGATCGGTAGTTTGATAACAAAAGAGAAAAACGTAATAGCATATCACATGTTACTTAATTTGCTGTTTGTTTTCAAGTGTTTCAACTATAATAATCCCTCTTAACCTTTATCTCATGGACCATCATAAACACAATAAATATTATCACCTCAAAAATATCCATACTACTCCCTGGTCATTGTTTGACAAATTACTCACAAATAAGATTACGGCATATGTTGCTTATCAGTTCTAGATTGTTGGAATTATTCAGTTACCTAGTTCATTGAAGGCACGAGATTGGCTTGCATTATCATGGCCGATTTGTTATATGGTGGTAGCAAGTCAAGGTTTTTGGCAACAAGCTTTTTGCCAGAGTCGCAGAAATGTTTTGTTGAGCAGATGGTAATTAGGTAACTCCCAGACTTATGGAGGTTTACAAGGGACTGTCACGCCCCACAGCCAAGTGACCACACGTCAGCTGCCTGGAGCCATACCCAGCTGCCTTCTGGATATCCAGGCGATTTCCCTTCAACAAAATATTTGTTTCCTATACCTTTTAGTAGACAAAAATGCTGTGGCAGTTGTGAGAGCTGATGCTTGAATGAACTTGGTATTCTTTGCACATAAACATTGAAAATACATGTTTGTAGAATTTTTCAAAAACTAGTCTTTCCACTTTACTTTTATTAAAATGAAGCCTTCGTTCCACCATTCAGTCAGAGGTGGTAACTATGCAATACTGAAGCATCTCAATACCCTGTGGGGGGTTAGTTAAATAAGAGAGGGGAAAGTGATACTATACTGAACTAGTTGAAATCGATATTCTATGAAATCACTCGTTTTTTGCGAACTTAATATTAGCTGTCTGTAATTAAAGACAATATTTTATTGATTTTTCGCTGTTGAAGAGATGCGTTTAGTGTTCTGAATTTGAGCCAGAAAAAGCTTTGACCTGTATCATCAAAGGTCATCGTTCATGGCAATGGTGGCCGCGTGTACGTTATTGCTATTGCGGCAGTGGTTTTAAAAGTAAATAGTGAAGCTAAGTCGACTTTACAACAATTTCAAAGTCATCTTTATCATGAGTTGTGAGCTAGTTTGGGGGTTATAGTTAAGACTGTCTGAGGAGTTATAGTTATAGTTATAGTTAAGACTGGTCTGAGGAGTTATAGTTATAGTTATAGTTAAGACTGTCTGAGGCGTTATAGTTATAGTTATAGTTAAGACTGGTCTGAGGAGTTATAGTTATAGTTATAGTCAAGACTGTCTGAGGAGTTATAATTATAGTTATAGTTAAGACTGGTCTGAGGAGTTATAATTATAGTTATAGTTAAGACTGGTCTGAGGAGTTATAGTTAAGACTGGTCTGAGGAGTTATAGTTATAGTTAAGACTGGTCTGAGGAGTTATAGTTATAGTTATAGTTAAGACTGGTCTGAGGAGTTATAGTTATAGTTATAGTTAAGACTGGTCTGAGGAGTTATAGTTATAGTTATAGTTAAGACTGGTCTGAGGAGTTATAGTTATAGTTATAGTTAAGACTGGTCTGAGGAGTTATAGTTATAGTTATAGTTAAGACTGGTCTGAGGAGTTATAGTTATAGTTATAGTTAAGACTGGTCGGAGGAGTTAGGTGTTTTTGAAAGAGCTAGTTTTAGCTATGGTAATATCTCGCCCATTTAGGACGCAGTATGCTTGACGAGTGAAAGCTTATTGATTTATTTTTTTTTCATATTATGTAAGTAACACCGTATAGCAACCAACAGATTATGTTTACTGTTAGGACAAATCATTGGCACTCGCAACATTATTAGAAGAAACAATGGTCAGTTTAGCTGTCAATATTTAATTGTTGATTAAACGTAGGGATTTAAAAACATACCACACTTATCTGACCTTGAATTGTTACGAATTTAAGCCGGCGGCACAAGTCACAGGCAGTGCATAGTAGCACCATTTTGAATTTGTAGTTACTGGGTTGGACAACCCTTACGAACTCTAAAAGCATTTTTGGTGTTGTTGATTGTTTCAGTGTTGCTGTTGGTAATGAAAATCAAGTCTTGTCGTGGTGTGGAACATCACAAAACTTATTATTTTGTTTTCTGGTAGCTAAGTGCCAAGGAAATGCAGTTTTCAGTAGCGCTTGTCTGTCGTAGTGGATTGAATTCTGCATGTACTTAAGACTGGACAGTTAGTCAAAAGTGCATCAGACCGTAGTGCTAATGGTTAGGCCAAAATAGTGCTGAACATAGAAAAATATGAGCAAGTTCAAAATATGCTAAACATAGGGAAATATGAATAAGTCCAACAAAAGCGTAGTTGGTTCTGGTCTCTGTTTTTTTGAAAATGATTGGTCAATATGGTATTGTTTTAGTTGTTCACTTTTTCGAAAATGTAAATCCTCCTGAGATTTGCGGAAATGACGAGGAATTTTTTACCTTTTGCTTGGCAATTCACAATGTTTCAAACCTGCTTACATGCCTTGGTACAAAAAGTTTTTCAAAAATGCACCTGACCTTGTGTGAAATTTATGTGGGTGACTCCTTTATTAGTCAACGATTGATGGTTTCAGAATGATTTGGTCTAGACTAAAACCAACTTTTTGGCCAAAGTTGTTCCAAAATATTAGATTGTTATTGATGCTTAACATTGTGAATACATTCCGTCTCTGAAAAGCGCCACTGTTCCACATGTTTAGTTAACTAGTTTAGGGCCGAGGAAATCCTTTACAAATTTGATTATATGTTGTTCATATTTTTGGGAAATACCTTGGGATTGGTTTTAGTTTTTGTTTCCCCAATACAAAACGAGTGAAGAAAACGGCAAATTTGCTGTCAACATTCTACACTGGTTAAAATACGGATGGTTTTTAGCTATTATTGGTTAATGACATTTGACAGTCTGAGAACCCATGGTTATGGATAATGCAATTATGAAGTTATTTCTTTCTAGTCCACCATGTAATTTGATTAAATTATGAGTTATGACCATTAATGCCCAGTTTCAAGCTGGAATCATCAAGAGTTTTGAAATGCCATAGCGGAGAAATACTGGTCTGATAATAGTGTATCAAAAAATGGCTCCAACTGTCTGACTTTCTTGAGACATTATTTCTGTTATCTGTATTTCACTAGACAAGTATTTGTATTGTTTTAAATCCTTTTAAAAAGTCTTGTGATTCTTCTGCGGTAGTAGAGTAATTTGCTCATGATAAACCTAGTTTTCTAGAATCAAGAAACATTCTAAAGCTGGTTTCGCATTTAGAGTTAGTCCAGAATGGTTTGTGGTCGGGACATATTTCAGATCAGCGTGATAACCTACCGTACCAAACTGTCATCTTTCTCACTGGACATTCCACTGTCCTAACTTAAAAACTTCATCCTACTAAACATACACCGCTACACTATACCTTAATAGGGATCTCATTATCTATTGCCGTTTTCTTTGAGACATCTTTAACTTTAAAGTTGTAAAGTGTACAATGAACAGTGGGTATGGTAGATAGAAACAGCACAACAACGTCTAGTGTGTGTGAAATGGTGGGGATTCAGAGTATTAGCCAGCCACCCGCACGCCTGCTCAGTAGGCGAGCAGATCTTGAATCTGGCAGGCAAAATGTGCACCAGTGGATGCGACAGCGGACTATTTACATCCCAACATCCCTCGTCTTCGGGAGAGTATATGCTTTCGGTACTCACACACAACACTTGACCAGAAACTTAATTGTCAATGGTTTTGTATCTTGCATGTACTAACTATTGCTTTTAGCAGGCAATTGCCATGGTTTGTATGGGCACACCTTTTCAATCTTACACAAAATTTCAAATTGTTGCAGTGGTGAGTGATACCTTTGCTGGAGTGTTTTGTTTGATGATGCCGACTGACTGTTGTCTGACATTGTCCGATGAGATGCAGACAATTCTGAAGAGCTTGCAGTAATCCTAGTGTCTTGCTAAAAAGCCTCACTTTGATAAACAGGTTTCTTGGTAACAGCAACTCTTGTACAAATCAGTTGATGAAGTGCGAGGGGCCGTGAGACGAGCCAAGTTTCTGGTAGTGACTTTCGGCTTTTTGGAATATGTCTTTAGCATTGTGGCCATTTGATTGTTTCCCAACCCTATATTGGGTCTGATTGGGTCATGATCATACAGTGACAGTGAGAGGTCCCACAAATATAAGGCCCTTTCATACTTACTTAACTCCGGTCTGAGCGGAGCATTGACGTAAACTGCAAAGTTAACTGAACCGTTCATACTGGCTTCGGTAGTTAACGGACATCGAAGTAAACGGTAGGTAACACTGTTGTCATCGAAGTAATCGCAAGGTAGTGCTGATGCATCGTGGACACGCTAAGATTTTTTTAATTTGACAATTTGGGAACTTTTACATGGCTTGTGCTAATTGGTATAAAACATATTTCTAATTCGATTGGTGATTAATTGTGCAAAATATAAGCAACTTTGGGATCGAAGTTTATCATTCATACTGCACCTCAGCGTGGACACTCTGCTGTTAAATCTTCCTATTTATTGCGAAGTTGACTGATGCTGTTAACTTTGATCCAGGGTGGTTCATACTGATCGCAACTCCCCAAAACATCGACGGGTCGGCGTTAGTGTGAAAGGGTCTTTAGAAAACTTTAGGTGCGGTAGACAGATGAATGTGATTACGTGATGAATATCATTTTATCAGATGTTGTATGAAATAATACAAATCCCATGTTGACATGGATTACATTGTTTTCCTTATCAACTCATAGAAGTTGTCGACAGTCATGAGCGATCACAGAAATGAAGTTGTTACAGGATTTATTGATTTTGAAAATTTTGTACTAAATTTAACTGCCAAGTTGATAACGTTTTTTAATTGTCTATTTGTCAATACATAAATGGAGAGTAGTATTGAGAGTTCATATGTTCTCTTTGTGGACATGAAAGTAGTCATCATCAAGAATTTTTAAAAATTTTTAATTACTGCTATGTATGACAACATTTACATTTGTATTCAGTGCTACATCGTCGGGTCAAATACAGCCAACTTCTAACCAACATAAAATAAGAACCGAAAACCGTTAAACCAAAAACAACACCAGGTCCTATCTTTATTCCACCCACTCCATAATCATAGAAATCGAGAAGTTATCACCATATTTCACAATTGAATTGTTTGTGACTGTCACCAAATTGAATTAAAAAATTCAACCCTTGCCTTTATGTACAACAATAAGTCTAACAGTATAAGGTATTACCTAAACAGCAATCACAAAACATTAAGGTTGTGAACGACGTTGTCTGCAGATCTGCATTTAGTCAAATATCTGCAAAACTTTGTATTGTAACTTGGTAACTAGAAAACCTGTAGAATTTGATTCCTGATTTTTTGTGTTGTCATTTTTTGTAAAATTTAGCAAAAGAGAAAGGTAAGGATAACATGATTAAGAAGTTTCGATATATCATCTCAAAAACGCTATTTNCTGCGCGCCTCAGATTTGCGCTTTGCACGACTCGTCAGTCTCACGAATTTGGACCCCCAATTTTCAAATCCTAGATGAGTCCCTGCTGCCAAGTTGATAACGTTTTTTAATTGTCTATTTGTCAATACATAAATGGAGAGTAGTATGAAGAGTTCATATGTTCTCTTTGTGGATATGAAAGTAGTCATCATCAAGAATTTTTAAAAATTTTTAATTACTGCTATGTATGACAACATTTACATTTGTATTGAGTGCTACATCGTTGGGTCAAATACAGCCAACTTCTAACCAAGATAAAATAAGAACCGAAAACCGTTAAACCAAAAACAACACCAAGTCCTATCTTTATTCCACCCACTCCATAATCATAGAAATCGAAAAGTTATCACCATATTTCATAATTGAATTGTTTGTGACTGTCACCAAATTGAATTAAAAAATTCAACCCTTGCCTTTATGTACAACAATAAGTCTTAACAGTATAAGGTATTACCTAAACAGCAATCACAAAACATTAAGGTTGTGAACGACGTCTGCAGATCTGCATTTAGTCAAATATCTGCAAAACTTTGTATTGTAACTCGGTAACTAGAAAACCTGTAGAATTTGATTCCTGATTTTTTGTGTTGTCATTTTTTGTAAAATTTAGCAAAAGAGAAAGGTAAGGATAACATGATTAAGAAGTTTCGATATATCATCTCAAAAACGCTATTTCAATTTCAATTTTCTAAATTGTTTTGTTTGTGTTTCATGCAAATTTTTTCATGAAAACCATAAAAGTCTTATTTTTGGTGCCCTCTCATGCACAAGTGGACCAATTTGAATGCTATTCCTAACATCATATGCATAGAGGTAGCATCTGAAAGTGTCTCATGAATCCGATAATTTCTTTCTGAGCTATTATGTTCCTAAGTTACGTAGCCTAATTTGGACATTTTTCTAGCATATAATACGTAACTTTAACATTGACATGACTTGTGTCTACAAAGGTGGTTTTGAAACCTGCTGTAATTGCTACCTAAACTATTAAACAATTGTTTCACATCTTTTGCGTCATTTTTGAAAGTGGTGATTGAATAGTCATTAATTAATCATCTTCCTATCCTCTCTATTGATCGTTTGGAATTTCCTAGTTATAATTTTGTAGTCTTTATTATGAAAGCCACATGGAAATGATGAATGAATTTACATAAATTATTAATCTTGGCAACATCCCTATCAATTAATCTATTTATGTTTGTAATTTGTTCATTGTAATGCTATAGTGTATGTCATTAAAACCTCATGAAAATGATTAGTACATATTCATTAATTTTCATTTTGTTGCAATTCGTTCCGGGTTTTCTGTTTTAGGAAGTTTTTAAATGTCATTCTATAGTCATGTTAATAGCCCTGATGTAGCCTCGCAGTTTTGGATGGAAATCTTAGTTTTGTTTCTGTAAAATATAGCACCTTAGCAATTCCAGTCAGACAGGAAAACACTGTCAGGGTAATGAACTTTGGTGACTGTTTCATCAGGAAGATTCATTCCAGTTTGAAGTTTGTGTCTTTCACTGCCAGGAAATCAGTCTTTGTAAAACACAGACTTGAATTATTACATTCCATTTTGACATGCACACATGGTTTGAGAGATGGAGCAAGATGCACAGGATCAGTTGCTCTAGTTTCAATTACAAGTCTAAACACAAACTTGGGCAAGACAGAAGGGGTCATCTCTGTTAGTCTTATGCAATAGCTAGCCCATATGGTGATCTGGTACTCAGATTTTGGTAGTTTTCCATGTGGTGTGGACATAAGCTATTGTTTATGCAAGCTTGCCCAGACAGTCTTTGTGTAAATGGTATGCCATCCAGTTTGGGATCTAATGTTGTGTAAATGGGACTAAAGTGGAGCAAGTGGGCACCCCGACAATTCATGCCATGACAACTCGCACCGCAGCTGTTCCTTGTGTAAAAACAGCTATTCATGAATCTAAGATCATCACTAGAAATATCATTTACAGTCCCGCTAACATGACCGAAGAGGTACCTTAAACTGAAGAGGTACCTTAAACTGTATAAGTGATCCTGTTTGTCTAGATCTGTACCTGATTTCATTTCTTCCCAGAATTCTGTCAATTACCAACATGAGATAGGGACATGCACAGAGCGAACCATTACATGGACATTTTTTCCAGGGGGAAGACGTGTGTTTGTAGCCGGGGAAGTTCATTGCGCTAATTCTTGCACCTATCATCAACTTTATGCATAACAATCATCATAATTTGAAGTATGTCGAAATACTGTAATTGAAATTTAACATTTGAATTGGACATGTAGAAATGAAACTACGTTTACAAATTATTAGAATACCCATAACCCCATTCATTGATGGGACTGTAGACTCACTGCCTGTCCTTCCACACTCTATACAGATATTTGTGATTGCTATTAAAACTTATATTTAAAAAATTTAAGACAAATTTCCAATGACTAGGAATGTCTGCTAACCTTGGGCATCGGTAGCAATGTATACATTAATTTAAATTTCAATATGGATGAGTTGGGGAGACCGCGTGGTCTTAGGGGCCTCCTATCTAGTTGCTAACAAAGAGAATAGGGGTTGAAACTTGTGGACATTTCACTAAAAACATTTTTACTCTCAGCTTCCACAAACTCGTTCAGTTACAAAGAGATTGATTGATTGTCTTTTACATCACCAACAATCAAATACGGGTCTGCAGTCTTATAATACATGATGGAAGAAGGTGTTTTCATCTCTGGGTTACAGCCCCCATGAGCCCTGCTATAATTGATTGGTCATCTGCTCGTCTTGCACAGCAATATAAATATACTAAATAGTGTGTGGGAGAACATCGATATGTTGAATGATTAGCATTTTCATTAGTTCTGGTGTCCACAGAGTTTTCTATTTCAATTTGTTTTTGTTATTGTGTGGTTTACAGAAACGGCAGTTATCACCGCCTTTCTGGTATTATTCAGCATTTGCCTCAACATTACTTTTAAGTGCATTGTTCTATGCTGCCCTCTATTTACAAAGATTGAAACCTGGCTGTATTTACCAAGATGTAAAAGATTTATTAAAGGTGGATTTCTCCCTGTTTAGCTTACTTTGAAACGAAAATTGAATTAGTCCTTTTAGTCTCCTAAAATCGGTCTCATAATATTCGATATGGCAAGTCACGCGTAATAGGATTCTATTTCTGTTACCATCAAGAACACTGAAGCATTCAGCAACTCAAGAGAATGTTTGAGAGTTGGCCAACTGTAAAACTTCAGATTCGAAAATGGTCAACGTACGCAACCCACTGGTCCGCTTATTTGCTCTGTCCTAAATTGAAGAAATGTTTCCTTAACATGGTGTGAAAATTTACGAAAATTTACAAGTCTGCTACTGATAGTCACTCCCACTACGTACACTGTGGCCTGTGGGAAAACAGTAAATTTACATGTCTGCAACTAATAATCGCCCTCACTATGAACAGGTTGACCACTTGAATTGAAGATTTCATTGATTCATGTGTCTGATAACTTACCTCTTGTTTCAGATTACTGGGTGAGTGTGACGTGCCCCTACGTGACCTGCTCGGTGTAAACAATACCAAAGATATCAATGCACAACTTATGAAAGCTGGCACTTCTCAGCCTATTGCCGGGGTAAGTGCGGCAAGCTGTGGTTACACGCTACGTATATTCTGGAAAAAAGCTGTTGGTATTTCACTGCCATATGCTGTTAGAAAATGTTTTTGAGGGTCGATTTCATTGGGAGACTTGAATACAGTTTAAACAAATTAGTGTTGAAAGTGCCTCATACCGATACATTTAGTTTAACTCAGTATTTTTGCTATTCTTCTGTAATCTGTTAGTCTCCTCTCTGCATGTCTCAGATTCTGTGTGTTTGGTTGTTTAACATCTTCATTGTGCGTTCCAGTGTACAATTAATCTCAAGCTGGTCTACGACCCACCGAAAGGCGCAGAATCAGGCGGGGACAGTGGGGTGGGACAGGTGGTTGGTGGAGGTAATTGAGCAGTGTCGTCGTTACACCGTGTCTGTCATATTATTGCATTTTTAATAACAAGTGATGTTCTGTACTATGGCCTTGGACCTGTGTACCATATGCAAAACTTGCGTATTTGTACGGAAATTTAACCTGCATTATACACTTACATATAGGCTGTGAAAAAATATACAAGTCAAAACAACATAGGCGACCCATAATGAGTCTTCATTATGGGTTTATACTTTGAATGAGGTGAGCATTCTTTTTAGTCTCTGCGTGACTACCAGTGGCGACCGTGTTGGTAGTCATACGTTTCTGATCTGTGTCAGTTCATATCTTGAGAGTATTGTCTAGTATTTTGGTTTTTAATCTTACTTCAATTCAAATTACCCATGTTATTATGTAGTAACTATTTCTCACAGTGTCATTGCGCTTACTTAGTAAGCGACTGCTGTTAACCATTGCAACTCAGTGCTAAAATCTGCAAATTTCCTAAAAATTCTATAAGTTACCTAAAAAATCTACAAATTTCCTTAAAAAATCTACAAATGTCCTAAAAATCTACAAGTTACCTAAGAAACCCACAAATTTTCTAAAAAATCTACAGATTTCCTAAAAATAGTATAAATTTCCTAAAAAATCTGCTAATTTGGTATGCAGAAAAATCCAAATCAGTTTTGGTGGTAGATGGGTTTTTGGCCATGCACGGGGGAAATCTCCGGTAACACTGAATGGTGGACACTACTGTACACCAGAAGTGTCTCATAACTGAGAGCATTAAGTTATTGTCTCTGATCTTCAAATGGGATTTGTTGAGTGATTGGGGTGACCTCTTCAAATTTGTTTTCTTGTGAAATTTATTAATTGTCTCTCATGCAAGTATTAGTTAATTACATCAGAAAAAAATCTTGCCATATAAATTCTAAAGATTACAATAGGTGGCTCTGTGTGTTCAAAATCCCTTGTTCTGCTGTGGTGGTCAGCAACTGAACATCTTTGAAACGCCACTCATCTCCCCAAGTTCCACCTCATTAGTTGTTAGTTGTTTGGTTTTCAATGTTGAACTGTGATACAGTCTCTTGAATATATATGTCATGTGAAGTGTATCACTTCCCTATATCTCTGTTTACTCGTCTCTCTTGGGTGTGTGAATGTCAATGGCTATCCCCATCTGAAACCAACTGAATTGTAATTTAGCTGATGAGTGTTGTACTCGTAACACTGTCTTACTTTTTTACAGTTATGATTTTTATGAATACTTTACCTTATAATATTTCTTTTGTGTAATATTATTTGTTGACATTATTATATGTGCAGTGTTCTCCGCAACAGAAAATCTAAACTCGACGGGAATTAGAAAGATCATGTAGATGTTCAAAAGTATATCTCCAAAGCGTAGTTAGGTTTATATGTTGTGCTGGAATCTGTAGATGTCCCATATTGCTGTAGCACGTACTAATCTTCCAAAAAGTTCAACTCGTTGCTCTTGTTTTCACACTTGATTCAAGTAAGCCAAACTGGTTGGAATGAAATTCAAACTCATTACTGCTATGAGTCAAAACAGGTCGTGGAAAACACTGTAAGTAAATGTATGTGAACTGCAGTGATCTCAGTGTTATTTAGGTGTGTCAGTCATCCGGATATCTGGATATCCATCTGTGACTACTTTTTACTGAAGCATTTTTTTTCTTCAACTGTCTAGACTTTCATTGAAGTGAAATTCGTGTGGCTTGTCAACTGCCAACATTAAATCATTGCAGGAATTGATCTTGACTTCTTAAGTTTTGTTAGTCAAACGACAAATGATTGAAGTTTGCTTCATATCAATATCCTAATGCAATGATGGACAAAAGTATTTCCACTTCAAGTGAATGTCTATAAATGTGTATTGTGTCTGGATTTTGACAAATTCGGATAATGGTACTTGATATGATCCTTGTAGATGTAGATACGTGCTCTTTAGTGCAGATGATCTATTTCAGATAATACATTTGAGCAGGAAGGTAGTTGAATGCTGGAAAGGATATTCTGAAATTTCTTATTGAATGCTGGGAAGGGTTATCCTAATTTCTGATTGTGCTGTTACTCTAACCTTTTCATATATTACGGCCTACAGTACGAGACATAAGTAGATTGGACAAAATACCATTTCCCCATTATAACAACTAATTCTTTTAACACAGCAAAATTGTATTTATGGAATGTGTTAGCCACCTCAATAACTTCTCTGTTAATTACCCGCCAGTCTTCATTCTCGGTCATGAGAGAAGACTACTTCGACCATTAATTCGACTTCTGCCCATCTGTCATAATGGGGGAATTCTGGGTTCTTTTGTCTGAATATTTGTGATTGTGTACTATAGTCTTTTCGTTTGTGTGATTGCAGCTCTGATTGGACGAGACAGACACCCTTGGCCTTTTATTTTACTGCACTAGCCTCTGACATTTTCTAGAAAAAATAATTAAGCATATTTGATAATTAGAAGTTTTAGGTCGCACAGTTGTGCTAGGCATGTGTTTATGCTAGACCCGAGAGGTTAAGATTGTTAAAGGCCTTATTTTGTGTATGCGACATATTGAAACAAATCGTGATCTTTGATTTGGTTACAAAAACCCAAAGCCACTTGTCTGCTTCTCTAGCAATAATCCTGAAAAATTTAGTCAGTGTCTCCAGAAAATTATGAAAATCGGTAATCATATGCTAATAACGTCTGGAAAAATCCAAGTTTTTGAAATGTTGTCTATGGTTTTAACTCCAGACCTTTCGGAGCTTATCAGAAATTAATAAAAAATATAATTAAATCTGTGTTGCATACTTGGTCATCAAGATTCAGCAAACTAAGAGTATAACCACACAGTGTACTGAAAAGTATTCTGTGGTTCACCCTCTTTAACATCTCTCTCTGTCTTAACAATTTTTTTCACACACTCTAGTACAGGTTGTTGTGCATATCAATAAATTAGACAATTGCAGGTTGTCTAGTATCTCCTGTCAGGGCTGCAGCTGTGTTACAGAATAGGGGTTGAACTAAAATGTCATGATTCTGTGTTTTAGGCTTTCGGCTGTGGTTTTCTCTTTATTTGATAAAAGGCTGCATGAGAATCTCCTTTAAAACCTTTTTGAATTGAATGTTTGAAGTTGAGCAACCTGCCCGCTATTTGGCTGTTTCGTGCATCACTGCAATGTCTTTGTTCTTTTTACGAGTACAGGTATTTATGATGATCCTAAACCGAAAGGTAAAAGTTGGTGTCGAATCCAGATAATATTATTTCCCTTAAATCTTTCCCTTCTAAGTCTTTGATTTGTTTGAATTTTGTCTTACATTCAGTTTTGAATTAAATTTATTTTGCCAGCACATACTTATCTGCACTCAAGACTGAATTTTTATATTGGAGGAATTAATGTAATAAGACATTAAAAATTTCTGTTTGTTTGATAGTGGACTCTGATAGTGAGCCCGAGGTTAATGGTAAAAAAGGTATGATAACTTTAAACAGAGCTCCTTACTCGTGCTTGGGGTACCTGCATTGCAACATTAGGGTTGCACATCCGTAGTAGGCGAGTAATGATGCAGACGTACTCTCTTCACTTGTGACACTCGTATGTCGTTCTCAAACTGGCAGTAACGTGAATTTGCTACAATGTTTTGAGCATCACTCTTTAGAAAGTGATTTGAAGCGCTGCTTGTCTCGAATGCTCGCAAATGAAGATACACTGGCGTCCTCTTTTTGGCTGCACGTTCTATTACAGATTTTTCAGCATGATTGTTTTTATGGATATTTTGCAAAGGCGATGTCTCTTGTGGCCTATTTTGCTTCATTATAGTAATTCTAAATACCTGGCAACACAGAGCATATAAGGATCACATACGGCTTGCTGGACACTGTAGTGCGTATCCTGCACACTCAACCTGTAGACAGATGTTTGCCAACTAAATTATTATCTTTTATTTTGTCTCTGTGTTGTCAATTGAATGGTTGAATTTCATTTTCGCACTTTGACTTACGATTTCTTTATTTTTTCATGGATTCCTGTTGATAATTTCATTTTGAATTATGAACTTAAAGAAACGTATTCTTATTTTCTGTTTTCTGATATGTCAAATTAAAGTTTGTTCAAGCTTTTCGTAGAATTCATCTACCAGGTGGCAATCTCTAGCTTCATTTTAAGATGCCAATTGATTTTATTTGAGAAGGACGTTGTTTCTTTGAAAGGAAATTAGAAATTTTGAACTTGGCTCAATGATAATTTCTTAATTACTAAATATTGTTCAGTTGTCATAGATTTACCAATATTACATATCTTATTATAAAAATTTTACTTTTGAGTTCACAAAATTACTGCAATTCCTTTATGTGCTCTGTCTCTCATTTTCTGGCAAGGGTATCTCTTGAACGATGATATTCTTTCATGTCCAGTGTGATTATTTCTGTTGGCTGAATGCCAGTAATCTATTTCTTCTTTCATTATTTGATAAGACGAGAACGCCGCCCAAATGGCGGAAGGCAGTGATGATGAAGAGGAGGAAGAAGTGAACGACCCTTCGCAGCCTTCTGGATCGAAGAAAAAGAAGAAACGCAAACGCAAAAAGGTCAGGGGGCGCCGCACGTATTCCAGTAAGGTGCAGGATTTTCAGGTATGAGTGAATAATTGTTAAGATGTTTATTTTTGGGCCAAAAGTGTTCCCTTTAAGGTTATGGGAGCTCCTAAAATTGTCCAACCAAATTCATATGACACTTTGTGCTTTCTGCACTGTTCTCTAAAATTCAGTTAGGATTTGGTTTTAAAATTTGGGCACAAAGTTGGGACTTTTGTCATATTGATGGAAAAAAATGAATTTTTGCACGAAATAAAAACGACGGGTAGTTTACAGAACCGTAACCATGTTTTTTAGGAAGCTTGCATGTGGTTCTTGACTTAAGAAGTGTGTTATACATATTTATCGCTAAATTTTTCAAGAAGATGCGCATCGAGAAAATTCCACCAGATTGGTGATTTGGTTTTCACTGCGTGCTTTTGTCCTGAAACAACACTTACTGGTAAGCTTTTAACTGTTTGGAACAAGGTTGCCAGCATTTGAAGCATAGTAAATGACTTAAAATTTTTGTAAATTATTAATGATTCCTAAACTTTTTATGAAATTAAATTGAATTTCACTAAATTCATTAAATAGTGTTCAAAATATCGTAATTCCAGATGAGATGTTGGTTTATGTGTGTGTGAAAATCTGGCAACTATTCAGTGTGAAATAATGTGGGTTTGTTGTCAATACATAAGTCATACCATGTGATTTGTTAAATAATGGCCGATTGTTTAATAACTGAGCTGTGTTATCTGTCAAATTGCTGATATTCATTGACGATGGTTTCGACTAATGTCTATGACTACAGGATGTATGAAAAGGATGGACACAATTTAGAATACTGTGTGTCATAGCTGTGATGTGTTTATCACATTTCTCATCGAGAAATTGTGTATTATTTAGATATTGATGTTGAGCATTTTTTGTTTTTTGAAGTGGTGAGATTCTGAAAAGTGGAAAAGGCAGTTTTTTGCATTTATTTCTGTTTGAAATTCATGAAACTTCGTCAAATTGATAAACGTGACATCAGTTTAGAACACAACATGGTAGAAAAGTGATCAATTCTTCTACGAAAAATCTTGAAATTGTTAAAGTCACAATTGACACAGTTGATATTTTATAGAATAGTGCCATCGATTATTCATGGGCAATTTTCCAAATAAGTTAGTTTAAAAAATTGGAAAATTACAAGTTTGAAGACTGTAGAAACTTTACAGTGAAGATGTATTTATACTGATTTCAATTGGGGAGTCCTTCTGAAGCACCTTTCAATTGGGGAGTCCTTCTGAAGCACCTTCCCCAGACCTAAGTTATTTACAAGCTTACATTATCACTAATTGGTTTCTTATCGTTTTTTGTTGACAGTGACAATGAAAAGGGCTGATAAATAGGTTCTAATGACCAATATTATCGTTAATATTCCAAAAAGTTCTCAAATAATAGCTGCGTCAATATTGATAAGTTGTGGGTAATGCGACCTAATGTAATGTAACTGTTTAACCATTATGATGCATCATCATGGGTTAGCTGTGTGTATGTGTTATTATGTTGATAAGTTGTGGGTAATGCGACCTAATGTAATGTAACTGTTTAACCATTATGATGCACCATCATGGGTTAGATATGTGTATGTGTTATTATGTTGATCAGTACTACGTAATACGGTTCAACACGTCATACTGATCAACGCCATGTCATACTGATCAACACTATGTTAAGCAACGTGACTTGTACAATCAGAGTCCACTTCAAGGAAGAAGTTGGACAAGTTGCTTTACTCTAACCTAGTATCATTGACATTTTTGAAAAGGATGTGAGGCCATTTGCACAATGGACTGTGGGAAGAGGGCTTGTCAAGTTTGCTAAAGGTGTACAGATGGCTGACTTTAATCAAACATTATGCTTGCAATGAAAGTTTACACGTCAAAAAGATCTGACCTGTTTGTTCCCTGGCTTGCATTAAAGAGACACTGAGGTGTTTCAGCTCACTCTGGGTGTAAACTGTCTCCCTCTAAATTTTACCCGGGATACACATGTGTAGTTTTCGTCTGTCTGTAAAAAGACTCATCAGTTGCATGAACCACCAGATTGTACGAACTTTGTAACCACCATGTTGTGTGTTGTTAGAGTCAACATTTGCATGAGCCACCATATTGTAAGTTTGCCTACATATTTCTGATTTTGTCTTACGCTTGGCTTGAGCTCACCTCACTCATAACACCTGTTGACATCAACTGTTTAACACGGTCTTAATTGTATTCGGATGAGGACTCTGAATAGCTGTATTGTACATTCTGTGCCGTCAATGCAGAACGTGTGAGACTACAGGGGGAGGAGTCACGCTTTACAAAGCAGTGAAACGGGATTCAAAGTATTTCAAAATGTTTCAAGGATTTTGTATTTGAGATTGAGATAGTATCAAACTTGGTGCACAAAGGCTCAGAAGTAATCGAAGAAGAAAGTTTAGTTGGGAAACTGAGATTGCTCGTTTCGCTGTCATTTAGAATTGTTTAAAAAGAAACTGTTTGAGATGGATGGATTTTCACCAAAGGCGCGGAGACTTTAATTTGTACTACATTAAACTTGACAAAAGTTTGAAAACTACGTTGAGGTGAAGAAAAGCTTTCTATTGAAACAAGGAACATTTGTGAGATAAGGTGAAAACAGAACTTGTTCACAGTGTAAGTGATATCTCAAGATCAGCAAATTTGTTCTCATTAAAAATTGGCAAAATAAGACAGATATAGGCAGAATTCAGCAAGTTTGCAGCTGGTAGCAATGAGTGACGAAGAACAGAAACCAGAAGTGAAGCAGGAGGCTGATGATGGTGGCAACATTGGTGGTGGTGGTGGTGGAGGTGATGCCGATGGCGGCGATGTGGAGACTACTGACATCGTAGGCACTGTTCCGGATGCACCAGTGACAAAAAAACCGTTAGAGACAGATGTTAAGAAAAAGGATGACAAGAAAGTCCGTGCACCCAGATCTCTGTCCAGGGATGTTTTATATTCTAGTAAAGTGCAGGATTTTCAAGTAGGTTCTCAGCTTTGTTTGTCTTGTATGGTTATTCAAATTGTAATAAGATGGTGGTGCTGAAGTTTGTGTTAGCTGTCACTGTCTTCATAGAATTGTTACATCATCACTGAACAGTGATAGACAGCTCACTGTTTTTTATGTGATTGTGTGTTGATAACAGTGAAACACTGACCGTGTTCAATCTCTCTTTTTTTCTGTCCAGCTTTGTTATATTCGTTGCCTAAACTACACCATCATTTCTGTTACTTAAAAAAGGAAATTCTAATTTCTGTTCTTCAGGGATAATGCATTCACAGAACTGTAAATTGTTTTGTTCCCGTACTGAGTAGCTTACTGTCATTGTTAGTTGAAAAAAGCATGATGCCATATAGTGTTTTGCTATGTGCTGATTCAGTTTTCACTTGAGCAATTAATTTTTATGCGGCCACATGTGGTCGTATATTGTCGCATGTTGTCATCACTTTGTCCGGGCGCCATTTTGTCTGGTTGTCTGGGTGTTCGACTGATATTTAGAAAATCCCTTCTGGGATTTTGATTTCCTGATGATATTTAGAGTGCTGATTGACGAATTTCAATGAAACTTAACCTAGAGATACATGATGACCATGCGCCCACACCATTTGATTTACGGGCAGATTCGACTACTGTAGCACCTCCACGCGAAACATATCGTTTCATGATGTAGCGTGGGCGCAAGTTAACGGCCCTGTATTGCTCATGTCTTAATATTTGGAAAAAGTGAAGGTCTGTTACAAGCTGGGTACTTTTGCTGAGGTGGGTAGCAACAACTCCAACTGGGCTCCTTTTTGGCATGAGTTGAAATATGGTGAAAGGTCTTCATTTTAACACACAATATGGTAGACAAGAGGAATTTGTCAAATTTCTCAACTAAACGTCAACATCAAGATATTGCTCACGTCTTCGTAAGCATGGTTTGTACTGCACGGCTACCAGAAGACAAAATTTGGTTTAAATTTTGAGCGTCAGTCTTTGGAAAATGGAACAGTTTCCGTTACTAATTTTATTTGTGCAAAATTGAAACGAGATCTCGAAGCAGTGCGCAAAAAACATTTAAAAGGAACAAGTAGTTAAAGGACAAGCAGAAATGCCATTTGTGTTTCTCTTTCAATTTTTGTGATTTTTGTAGAAAGGCACGGTTCCAAACTACAATAATTTGTAGGAGGACCATGAGAACTTAAAAAGTTACTGGACCCGAGTTTGACAAATAAGATGTCAAAAATTGATACTGATATGTGTTTGTATCTCAGAAAGAATTATAATTGATATTTTTCAAAAAATCTCAAAGCCATGTGTCCTTGCATTCTCCAAGAATTATGGCGAAAACGGTGTCCACAGAAAAGTCAGATTCGGACTTTTTTGTTTGAGAATGCAAGGAAATGTTACTTTGAGACTTTTTTGTATCCGGGTCAAAGATATTCATTGATTCATTTCAGTGCACTGTAACGTACAAAAAATTTGGTTTAATTTGAATATTAGCGATCTTATCTTATCTCTTGTCCAGCAAATTTATAGCTGCTGGAAACCATATACTGATGCCAAAAGCGACTTTTCAAAAGCGTACTTCTTTCAAAGCAATGTTATCATCACAGTGTTCTTATCTTTTGCTACCTGGACTGAAATTGGTTGTTACAGGTAGTAAACAGGCTGGACTATCCCCAATGGCAATACTGCTTTCAAAGCTAACAAGCAAACTTCATGAGCCTGACCTTTAGCACTATTGAACAGTCAGCCGTGCTCAAACTTAGAAATCATTTCTAATCTGAGTAACGAAACAAGATGAGTCAGATTTTTCAGGGTTCTAAATCAAACATTTTTTGACAGAAGACGCTAATTTAATGTCCCTGTAAGTTAAGTGAAACATTGTTATTTAATTGCCAAGAATCTCTATTAGGAGTCAAGTCGGTTTTTTCCAAATGTACCAATAAGGTGTGGTGTTCCATGACGTGGGTAGCAGCATTCACATTGTTTTGCATTTATGAATGGTTAAGCATGGTGGCATATTGTTTGTAGGCCTGTACTATACTGAATACAATTCGATATTTGTAGTTGTGATAAATGACTTCAATTCACTCGTATTCATTTCATGTAAAGACTTACCGGTTATTAAAAAACTGGGGTCATGAAGACTCGTGTATCAAACTTTTGTCTTCCATTACTGTAGCAGGTAAAAGTGCCACATGTCACAAGGCTATCGAAAACGCACCCCAATGACAATGTAACACTGCTATATTCCAGTCATTTTGCCCGAAATTAATTGTTAACTAGTTTTTCTCTATTTTTCAAAGACTGGCTTGCAGTAAATAATCAAAATTTTACTTAACTGGTTGCACAGTGTAGTTCACAAATATTTTGTCAAATCTGGATGCCTGAGGTATGTAGTGGTTGGCTAAAGGTGACTGAATGCTTCATCTGCTTAACTTGGCAAGTGGCTCACCCTGTAGTCATTCAGATGAGTGTGGCGTCATGGCTTTCTTTGTGCCAAGTTATTTGAGACCTCCCTGTACTGTAACCTTACAATGATTGTATCTGCCATCACACTTGATAAATTTTTTAATACATTTTATTTCTTATTCTCCAAGTTACAAAGACATAATTATACAACCTATTGTGGAAGTGTACCCATTTTTGAAACTTTTCATGTTATTTTGTATTTCCATGAAAGTTCTGTGGTATTTCTGGAAAAACTTTCTCACTGTGATAAAACATATTTTGCTGCTGATGTCACTGAATAGAAACTCGATCAAGAGACTAACATGTTACAAGCAATAGACGATATCTCAATTGGCTCACGAAAGTTTTCCCATGATTGACCCCCCACAACTATGTTTCCGAAAGCACGTCTCTAGAAGTCTTGATTTCCTAACTTGGAGTGAGTTAATTAAGTTTAGGAATTTTAAGTTCTATTTAATGCACATTTGTGCTTCAAATTTGTGAAATTATCAAAAATGGTAAAATTTACAGTCATCTGTCTCTGCAACTTCAGCTTGTTATTGCCTGCAGTCAAAAAAGCACACCTGTTTATTCGGTTAACAAGATGGCACAGGCACAGTGCAAGCTGTTTGCGTCTGAGTCTTGAATGAATTCTATGTAACAGGTACCGTTAATTGCATGTTTATTGAATGAAAAATGAGTGTCAATTGTGGATAATCGTCTGATATAACGTGCCCGAATTTTGAGAACCAGTTTTCTCCATTGAATAACAGGCATCAAACTGGTTCTCAAAATACGGGCACATTATATCAGACCATTGCTCGATTGTGGGTACTGTCGACATGGGCACACTGATGTGGGTACTGTCGATATGGGCACACTGATGTGGGTACTGTCTATATGGCTACACTGATGCTAAGTGCAAAGTAACCAATCAAATGCAATGAGGGTAATACATCCAAATATGGGTCTGCTTGAATTGCCTTTTGATATAATTTTTTTAAATTATTTTTTTTAATTTCTTAAAAGATGACAATTGTGTTACAAATAGAATGATAAACCCAACAATAAGCTTTGTTTTGTACGAAATAAAAAATCTCTTGTATGAGCGGATTTCCATTTATTTTATCAGGTGATTTGAAATTGCTCCCTTGTTACCAAATGTGTTGTATATGGAAAACTAGGTCATCCCCAAAACAGCACATGATTGCACCATGCATGGTACTAGTGCCACTTTGATTGAAAAAAGGTTTTTCATGGTCTCGGTGAAGGTGTGTTAAGTCAACTTACTCGTACACCGGGGATTAGAAGTTCGAACGTTTCAATTTGTGCTCTACAGTTCTTTGTCAACGACTAGTAGGGGGGTGTCCTGCTTTCCTGCTCTTCTGTTATCTGGAAGTAGTGTAGTGTCATATATTGACGGGAGTTGCAAACCTTGGTCACGGTTCATGGTAGGCTTGTTGGTTTTTATGTATATAGACTTTTTGATCTTTCTAGAAAACCGGTTTTCCTCTTTGGCCAGTATCTTGGCATGTTTGCCACATACAGTGTGGCTGGAGATTCCGAGATGTTCTCCCACGCCAGTGTCACTTTGCCTTCAGGTGTAAACAAATCCCAGATTTGGTTCTTAAAACTTGGAGAAAACATCGTTTCTTTTGAAAAATATATTTGCTGACTGTAGTCACCGTAAATGTCAAATTCAACTACATGGCTGTTTCTAATCCACTGCAGTAAACACAATCGGAAAATGATTTCCCAAGCAATGACTGCAAACTATATGGCAACTTGAAATTGATCTGGTTTTCGCATTTGGAAGCACGCCCTAATATTTTAAAAAACAATTTAGTGAGGTAAATTAGTGGTGGATGCTAACCTGAGCAGTGGGTGCTTAATTAAACATTCTCAAAGGTTGAGGGTTGGTGTTTAAAGGAGCAATGGCGGCGTAGCCGAGCAGAAGGCGCTTAGCTGCGTAGTTTGTGCTTCGCTGAGCTGTAGGCCCTTGGTCCAAAAAATTTCATAAGCAGAGGGTGGGTGCTCCGTTTGAATCAATGTTCTTTAGGTAGCATTGGCTATGCAGCTGAACCAATTAAAACAGTTTTTGCCTTCTCTGGTCCTCATTTTGCCTGTTTGTCTATTGGGAAAATGTTTACATCTTGTTGTGGAACTCTGTGTGCAATCTCCTGGTATTTGCAGTTGATTTTGCTTCATCCACTCCTAGACACAAGCACCAAGTGTCTGAAATGTTTCGCGTCTTTTGCTAAATTGGTTTATTGCTCAACTGAAATTTGATTTTTGTTGGTGTGAAGTGCTGTTACAATCACTGGATGGTGAAGTTCAGTAATTTAGTTATTGATCAACATTCTGTTTTGTGCAGCTGTCAGTTTTTATTAACATAATATTAGTTTATCATTCACTGCCTGCCCATTTGTTTATAGATATTTGTCTATCTCAGGGTTATCAGCTCGTGCACATTGATGGTTATTGTGTCTGACATGTTGCAAATTGTGAGTGGCGGAGTGGAGTAGCATTTTCCAAACCATCCCCCATCGTACTCTAGCATAATGGCCGCCACTTCAGTGCTTTGTCGGCGAGGCTGGAGTGCTGAATTATGGGAGATAATAAGTAGTTTCGGTTCCATAAGTAAAGGTTTCTCATCATAATTGCCTAGCGAATGTCTTTCATTACTAACACAATATGCCCCAATTATTAAAAGTTATTTCCAGTTTAATTTGAGAGGCGGTTAATTATTTATTTGCATCAAATCGCGCTCATGACAGAGCCTGAGTTTTTCTTGATCGCATTAAACAATGTCCTGACAGAAACATGTTTTCATAATACACTTTGCAGATCTTTTACGATATTGAAGTTGAAAATGTCAAAAGGCTCATCTGCAGTTGAGCTCTCCTCATAGGTGAAGGTAGAAAATACATTGCATGACTAACCCACTCCTGAGTTGATTAACAGAGGAAGTATATCTTGTACTCTTGTGTTTGCCCAGCTTGGTATCGGCATTGAAATTGAGAAATATGAAATAATGTATGATTGCCTGCATTACAATGATTAGGATATAAGACAGTGAGTAGTACATTTTCATTTGAAGAAACCAGACAAGTGTTTTACAGTTATGTTACATTATGAGAGTATTGTTGTGCTATTGTAGGGCAGGCCTATTGAGAAAAGTGACCACACAAGAAACATCATCACTAAAACTAAATTTGGGACAGTTCACATTGCATTTATTCAGGGAATTGTCACTGTCTTTTGCCAGAGTCAGTTTTCTGACAAATTATTTTCAAAATATTAACATGCTGAACATTAGCTATAAGCCAGTTTTGAAATGGTACCAAGTCAATTGACAAACCCAATGGCGATCATTTTGGAACTTATAGATGTTTTAGGTTGCAAACAGACAAAAAACTAGGTACAGGTTGGAAGGTGCCTCTTTGGCCTTGTGGCAGTTCTTGTCTTTTTAAGACGTTTTTGAAATTATTTGTCTGTCTGTTTTTGTTTTCCAGATTCGCATCAAGGTCGTTGAAGGTCGCCAGGTCCCAGGTACTAACATCAACCCTGTCTGCAGAGTCACATGTTACAACCAGATCAAGCAGACACGAATTAAGAAGTCTACCAATGCCCCCTACTGGAATGAGACATTCTTCTTTAACTTTGTCATTTCACCTGCGGAACTGTTTGATGAGCTGGTGTCATTTGAGGTAATTGTACCTGATAATATGCCTTACTACTGAGGACTAAAGTTGTAAATAGGCATGTGAGTTAAATGTGACTGATCTTTTACTAAATAGTTGATATTTATGTATGTTCAGTTCACTTTTTGCACACATTTCTGTAGGAATCGTATTTTCACCCCCCAGGGCCTCTTTGAGAAAGTAACATATCATTCCATCAAGAACCTTAAGCTTCAATCTTTTGTGTGCCCAAGGCCTATTATGTTGTTGGAGTTGCCACGACTGCTTTAAGCATGATCTTGTCTCGACATAAACAGTCACTGGTACTGTAAAATATCACCAACTTCGGACAAAAGTAATTATCAAATTTGACATTTTTTCAGCTTTTAAAGGCCTCTAACTTAGTCGTGAATACCCAAAATCGATTAAAATATTGTCTGTTGGTAGCTTTAAAATGATAAAGCATTTAATTGGTGTTAGGTTTTACATAAAATTTCAGGAGAAAAGCAAATTTCACGAGAAAAGCAGACTATCAGTCAGAGCACCTATCTACATGAGCTTTGAATGGACCCTTTCAGGTTTTGCCGAACAGTGCCAACTCCCATCTGTTTCATCCTCATTATATTTTGAGCACGTGCTCAAGTATGTGTACCTACCTGTCAACTTTGTTGGGACTTGGCATTTTTACCATGTCGTCAAACAAAATTTGACGTCACATTGGTAAGCTGCAAGTTACCAAATTGATTCCTGACTAGAAAATCTTGTCATGATCTTATAACTGTTTTTTTTCTGGAAAATATCAAAACCGGTTAGAAAACGCAGACAATTAATATACAAGGAACAGCTGTCTCCACCTATAAGTGAACCTCAGGCATATTAGCAGGTATCTGAAACATCCGGGGGGGATATCTCTTTGAAATAATGTTGTATATTGGATGTTCATGGTGGTCCAAATACATTACATACATAGCAGATTTTTTGTTTATTATCTTGTGGGTTTTTGAATTGTACTGACCAAAATTATAGGACTTAGTTTTCATGCAAAAAGTACAATGTTTTTTCAGAAATATGCCAAGGTGAAAATGTTGGATTGAAAATTTCCTGATTATTCTCTTATCTGCTCGTTTGATCAAAAGTGGCTTTTAAGTGCAAGACCAAATTTCTGGTTTAAGTCTTTTGAGACTTAAGCCAGAAATTAAGTCTTGAAAAAATAATAAATCTTATTTGAGCAAAAGTGTAAATTCTCTGAGGATAGACACGAAACTGCTATTTACTGAGATAATTTCTACAAATTATTTCTAGACTGTGACGTGCTCATATTCACTTGGTTAAAGCTTTACTCAGAAATTGTGAAGTAAAAGTTTTGTCCGAAAGATGACTATCGTAATTTTATTTTTGTAACAATGCACACTACAGATGTTGTTTGTTTCTTGTTCTTGTCTACTTCCCCTACATTATATATGCGCTCATTATATATGCGCTCATTATATATGCGCTCATAAAAGGTCATTATCATTTTAAGTATTTTGCCCACAAAAAAATTTCTGTTATTTGCATAGTAAAATCTCCCCAACTCAGGGTTCATGATGGCTGACAGGTGAAATTTTATTTTCTTCATTTTTTCCATGAAAAGAAAGGAGCTTTTCCATGTTCAAAGTCTACAACATACCTACCTTTAATATAGAATTTTGAAAAATTGTGAGTTTTCACAACAATTCTAGATGCCTTTGAATTATTAAAGAAGGGCAATCTGACAATTATTTTTGTTCAAAATTGTTGAGATTTTATCGTAGTCTTGTAAATTGTAATTCAGTCCTTGTATTTTTGAATTTTTTAGGTTTTCAATTCTAGACGTCTCAGGTCAGATTCTCTCATCGGTTCCTTCAAGGTTAGTTGCAAGTAAAAAAGTCAAGTTTTGCACCAATCTGCTGGTAGCTGAAAAATTGGCTTTTACGTGGGTAGAATGCTGTTACGTTAAACTTTTTAGCTTTAGTTGAATTGTGTTGATTATGTCAGGGCCCAGGGAGTAGTCTTTGTACTTGGAATTGAACTCAGGATTATTTTTGACATTCTCCGTTTTCTTTGTACCAACCCATGATAATTGTCTGTTATTCTGTTCTCAAGTATACTTTTTTATGTGAATGACTATCTACTCCCAGATTGCACTTGGTGACCTCAACATTAATGCTATCAGTTCGAATCAGAACTAAAAGTTTTGAGTTAGTTGGACTGGTATCTAGCCGTCATCCAGTGCTTTCTTGAACTAGACACTCTGACCATAACGTAATTGAGCAGTGAAAAACGCTAATCTTGAGATCACACAAAAGTAGTGCAGAAGGTGTCTTGTAGAATGTTAGATAGAATGTTCTCCTTGTGACAAATTCTTCTTAGCGTTTTGTTGACAACTTTGTGAGGGCCTTGAAACTGGTGATTTTTGTTTTGATCGTTATTACTAAATGTGTTGCAGTGTGACCTAGCCATGGTGTACGAGGAAAACAAACATGCTCTGATACACAAATGGCTGTTGCTTAGCGATCCTGACGACACCTCGTCTGGGGCACGTGGGTACCTCAAAGTGTGCGCCTGCATTCTAGGACCTGGGGATGAAGCGCCTAGCTTCAAAGCGTTGGCCAGTGATGAAGACCAGGACATTGAAGCGTAAGTTTGGTGGTTGTGTTCATTGGTGCAAATCTTAAGTAAAGAAAAAACAAATTTACAAGTGTCTTTAAAAACACTCTTGTGAATGAGTTCAGTCTTTGACCACGGTGATCTCAAGAATTTAAAAGAAATTCATGCGAAAACAGCTGGTTCAGTACTCATTTGAGTATCATTCTGATCTCTGTCAACCTACAGCTATGGTAATCTGTTGGATTCCGTGGTTCGCTTCTGGATCATGATATTTAGCCTGTACACACTAGACATGTCTGCAAGTAAATATTTGCAGACACGCTGGAGAACACAAGTTGCCTTAATTATTTGCAAATCAAAATATAACCTGTTGTGAGGTCTAAATGAACTGAAATATAGTATTGGGTGCTAATGAACGGGGTGCTAATTAACGGGGTGCTAATGAACGGGGTGCTNGCTAATGAACGGGGCGCTAAGGAACGGGGTGCTAAGGAACGGGGTGCTAGTGAACCGGGCGCTGATGAACTACAGTATTGGGTGCTAATGAACGGGGCTCTGGTGAACACAAAAAGTTGTGTGATGAAAAAAGGCCAACAGTATATACAAAAATATCAACATGTTCCAAGCAAATGTCTTGTTCTCCATGCTGTACTTCTACAGTATCCCTGCTGTGAAATTTATGTCACAGTTTGCGAAGAGATGTCAAAAGTTAAACTACTGACCTAGGTTTTTGTATGCCACTTGGAAACAAGAGTAGTCTTTGAGGGATCCTTGTGGCGAAAGTAGGAACAGACGAAGGTATATTTTGTTTGGAAATGTTCTTTGTTTGTTAACAGATTTCTTTTTAATTGGGATTGCTAATTCTTGTGAAGGACATATGAACAGAACAGAGGATGATTATGTTATTATCCAGGTAATGTTTTCAAACAACTGTTAAGGTAGAACATTCCAGTTTTCTTTGAAAGCCATTGATCATGAAAACAGCAAGCAAAGCCAGCACATGCGAGTAGCAGTCTGGTTTTCTGACTGGCACCCACCTGAGAATGTTTAGTCAATGAAATCTCATGTTTTACTATGATTTTCTTTCTGTGTTATCACTGTTGTTTTTTCATTTCATGGAACTCTTTGTAAAGGGCAATCATATTAAATTTATGTCTGAAACACCAATAAACTTTTGCCAGTTGGAAGCACCATTGCCAATTTCCCCCACTTCCAGTTGTGTGGTTATTTTGACCTAGTTGCTGATTGAAGGTCAATTGAGGCTTTTGGATTTACACAATGGAAGTGCACATGTGCTTCAAAATTTGTAGAAAATTTTGGAGCAAATGTAGTTTTCATTGGTGGGCTTGTACCTGTGGACAGTTGATAATGTTCACTTTACCTTCAAGACTTCATTATGAAACTACTGAAGAAATGACTTGATTGTGCAGGTCTTGCACTGAAAACATGCAACTGCTTCTCTTTCTGTTTGCATTTTTCACGAGTGTCTGAATTTTCAAAGTTCAGTGAAAAATTGAAAACTTAAGTATGTACCTTGTTCTTCCATTACTGCAGAAATCTGTTACGTCCAGCCGGAGTGATGCTGCGCCCTGCTACGTTCAAGATCAAGATATACAGGGCAGAGGATATACCCAGAAGTAAGTCTAGGTCATGTGGTAGTTCTCCACTTTTTTATCCAAAACTGATTACCAAATTTGGCACTCTTCAAAGCCCGATTGCTTTGCTGCAAACATTGGGAACTTTGCTAAATGTTCTTTCATGATGTCTGCTGAACTCGAACGAAGCTAGTGATAGACTTAAGAAGTTTATTTTTGTCAAGAAATTTGACGAGATAAAATCAAAATCTGCTCTTTCCCCGTCATGTGCCGAGCTTTTTACTGAATGTCTCCTGATGGAATGGGTTGTAGTGCAGTTTGTTCATTCATTTCATTTTTAAATCATCTGTGGCCCATAAATGTAAGTGTTAGGTGTTTTACTGTGGACCTTAACTAAATAGCAGTTATTT
Organism: Phoronis australis; assembly: GCA_002633005.1. NCBI lineage: Eukaryota > Metazoa > Phoronida > Phoronidae > Phoronis > Phoronis australis. The sequence continues at coordinate 610,511 of NMRA01000093.1, read as the reverse complement.
TGAAACAACTATAGTAATGTACATGCAAACAACAGAAAGGCAACTATAGTTTTTCAAAACAATTTCCTGCCAGTTTCAAATGATTTTTTTTATTTTTCTTGATCACACTGTCAGCCAAGTAGAAGTCAGTCATTTCTTGATTGCTGGTTTCTTGGCCGTAAACTTGAAATTGGGGAAATTTCCATCTCTGACATTGTCCCTGTAGATGGCTTTTTTGCAGAAGTTGACTATTTTGTGTTGTGGAGGTAACACAACCTTGTTAAGCACGTGACTAACTTGCCAAAATGGAATCTATACAAATACGGATCATCTGCATTACAACGAACCCTTCTGGGACCTTACTAAAATGCCTGCTGTAATCGAAATTAGCTGGAACCAAATCAATTTGTACAGAGTAGTGTTTGTAACTGGGAAGATTGTGACGTTTGTAGAGGGCAAAGCCAAGATCGTTGGTAAGGTGAATCTAGTATATCGTTACAATTTCGCTGTCGTTATTTCAGTGGACTCTGATTTTGTGTATGGCGTGAAGAAGATGATCGGGTTAGGCGATGAGAAGAAAGAGTTGGTTGACCCCTATGCCATTGTCTCATTTGCTGGAAAGGATGTGAGTTGGTTCTCCATGTGCAATAAGTACACATGCACTGGACGAACTAAGAGAGATTTGGGGGTTCTGTTCTGTTCATGTTTTGTTTTTAACCCTCGGCACAGGGCTAAGTGTACTCATGCCACCTCTCATGTTTAAAGGAGCTTGTTCTCTGTTTTTTTCAGGAAAACAAATTTATTTAAAGCAGTAAGTTTTACGTAATTGTATCGAAAGTCGTTATTTTGAAAATGACACTCTGTCTTGTCAGAATGTTCAAAAAAGCAGAGCACAGTAAATGTTCACTCACTGGATCACGATTTTTCAGTTGCCGGTGGAAAAACAACCAAAGCTTAAAATTTTTATTGTGTACATTGCACTTTTCCTAATCCAAAAAGGTGTATCAAGTTTCAAGCCGCTAGCAGATGAAACTAAATATCATGTAGAGTTTATTCAACTAGTCAATTGAAATTAACATGTATCGTTGTAATGTAGTGTGTCAAAGCATACAACCGATGTTTTAGGTAAAAACCAAAATTATGTACGGAAACGACCATCCTGAGTGGAATCAGTCTCTGAACCTGAAAATAAAGTTTCCGTCAATGTGTGAAAAGATCAAGTTACAGGTGATGGATTGGTAAGTTAAGTGGACTTACCACTCACTAACAATGTCTGATTGGTAAGTTAAGTTGACTGACCACTCACTTACAATGTCTGATTGGTAAGTTAAGTGGACTGACCACTCACTTACAATGTCTGATTGGTAAGTTAAGTGGACTGACCACTCACTTACAATGTCTGATTGGTAAGTTAAGTTGACTGACCACTCACTAACAATGTCTGACTACTGCGTGTTACTACTCAATCAACGTCCGTCAGACTGCCAACCTAGTATGTAAGATATTCTTATGAGAAACGTGTTTTTGTTTTTTTATGTTTGTTTGAATTCCAAGATACTGTATGGACTATGGGTTGTTACTGGACTAGACACAAAACATGACTGACCTAGTACAGGTGAAAATTTGAACCAAAACCCTATTAACTTTGTAAGCCAACACAATAGAGATCCAGCTGGCTGGGCTGCCAACAGTCAACAGGCACATAGTTTTATGACATGAGGTGTCATAAAGGTAAACATACCAGGTGACCAAGCAACCCTAGCAGCAGGACTGAATTAAGGGCTATGTTCACATTAGTAAACTCCAAATTTGGGAATTTCATCATCCCATGGTCAATTTTTATGCGCCCACATATTTACATGTGGTCGCATATTGCCGTCATCTCTGTCTGGGCGTCTGGCGTCCGCAGCTGTATCACCTAAACCCCTCACAGGATCTTCATGAGATTTGGCTGATGTGTTTCTATTAAGCTGATGACGAATGACAACAAATTTGGGACCTCTTGGACTACGGGTGTGCCCCCTAGTGGCAATTTTAATTTTTTATGCCCACCTCTATCTTCAGAGGTCCTCAACGTATTTTCACAAAATTTGAAATAAATATAGACATCTATTAGTGAGATGACACTATCCTCTCATTTTCGGATGGATTTGAGGTATTTTGCACCACCCAGTGGCCAGTTTTACTTTTTTCGAGTCTGCTTACTATGAAGAGGATGAGTGTCGATGATTTTCCGATGCTTTTGACTACTGTGGCGCCTCCTAGTGGCAGTTTTTTTGAGCCCATGGCTGTATATTCTACCCGTTAGCAAGTGTATTTATATGATGTTGACAACGGATGACGACGATAACTTTCGCAAAGTTTTTCACCAGTGCCCCCTAGTGGCAATTTTAGCGTTTTAGGTTTATCTCTGTATATTCAAAGGTCCTCAATGGAGTTACATAAAAATTTGGAATATAGGCATCTATTGGAGAAGTGACACTATCCTACCATTTTCAGTTGGATTCGAGGTATTTTGCGCCACCTATTGGCCATTTTTACTGTTTTCTGGTCTGTTTTTTGATATCCACCTGTCTATCAACCAAACCATTCGGAGGATGATTTTGAAAATTGGCGTATATGTTCTCAGTGTGAAGAGGACAGTTGAGGATGATGACGTCGACTACTATGGCGCCTCCTTGTGGTGGTTTTGTTTTTTTGTTTTCTGCCGAATCTTTATTAAATTTAATAAGTGTATTTATAGGAAGCTAACAATAGTTGACGACTTTCAGGAGGACACTGTGCCCCCTTCTGGCAGTTTCATTTTTTCTGTTTTGTTTTGTTTCGTTTCTCTGAAGTTCTTTATCAGATTTTTATGAAATTTAGTAAATAGCTTTCTATTGAAGAAGCGATGGCATGTTCCATTTGCAAATGGATTGTACGTTTTGCACCATCTAGTGGTCATTTTTATGATACAAATAAACAACTCTAGAAACACACCGTTTGCGGTGCATTCGTAGGTGCATTTCAACACTCTGCATTGATCTTGTTAGTTGTGGTCACCGTGGGTTCCTCGTGTTGACCAATCATGTGATTCATTTGTAAACTTTGAAACTATTTTTCTCATGGTGCAACTGATAATTTTCAAATCTAGTAAGACCTGACTCTTCTGAACCTAGGTACCTATACCATGTGTCTGGTTTGGAAACAATCACCTGTCTGTTGTAGTGTTGTTGACAGTTTTGTCTTTGTTGTTAGTTTCTTTACGCTTACCTCTCTTCAGGGATCGCATCATGAATGATGACGCGTGTGGGTCTAGAACCCTATTCATACCAGAAGTCTCCAAGTCCGGAGAAACCGGTTGGTGTAAAACTCGCGTAGAAAACCATCCACTGCTTGCTCATAACCTAGAGTTTTCAACTTTTGGATTTCACAAAATGTTTTTGTTAAGAATCCATGCATCATTATTGAACAGAATTAAAAAAAGATTTTCAAATTTACACCTCTGTTTAATGGTTTGAATTTTGAAAATCCACTTTCGTAGTGCTCAAATTGTCATCAGATCTTGATGTTTAGTTGAATGTGAGACTACATGGCGCACCGGTCTGAATGTAGTTACCTCCAGTACAGGAGAGCTGACTCTCTTTCCTTCCTTATGGATATCTGAAAGGAATATTAATGGGTGAAATCCAACAGCTGAACTCTGCAGCCTGTCCCTAACACAGCACCCTAGTTTGATTAGGTTGCTTGGCAGTCCGAACACTGCGAATTGTAACTTGACACTGACAGATCTCCACGAACCCTTAGCTTAGAGCTTATATCTTAACAAATCTGACGTGTGTCCTCACCACCAGACATGTTTGGTAGTTTGTTCTGTGTGAGAGTGTGGCTTGTTAGCACCGCGTTATATAACTACTCTGTTGATGCTGAACGTGTCTGTACCATCCCTGTCGCTTGCCGTCACTCAAAGCATGCTATGACCTTTGACCCTTAGCTTCAGCTACTGCTTCAGTTTTGAACTCCGCCCACTTTTACTGCTTTGAAAGAATTTTATGAATAGGACCCCGCCTCTTTACTTCCATCTTCTCCGTCTTGTACCTCTCTCCACCATCGTTACTTGTCAACCTTTGTACTCACTAGTCACCCTCATTGTATGCGATTATCTCTTTTGTAGACCTTTATCTCTGTCATGAATTGAAAGGAGATACCATGTCTTGTTAATGACACATTGACTTCCTTACAAGATCACTAGTTAATCTGTCAACTCTTTTTCTAAGCATGCAATGGAGACCTTCATGATTGTCTCATGACCTGGTGTTATGGCCAACTACACGTTGACAGATTGAATGTGAACTGAAAAGCTAATAGTTCTTGGGAATGGTCGTTAGAGTTCTGGCCATTTACCTATACCTACTTAGTCACCTAGTCCCTTGGAGCCCTAAAATGGGCCGTATGCGGCGAAGGTCAAATTCTGCCAGTCTGCTCCATCGTCTACTGATCTTGCTAGCTGAGTCGGGCCATTTAACAACGGTTTATTTGCCAAGCAATAAAGAACATGCCACTTAGTGGTTAATGTGTTGTTTCAAAGTTGTAAATTACACTTAATGAGCATGAAGTTTTGATGGTCCTAAACAACATTTTATGTGATTTACAAAAGAAATAGACATTTGAGTGCAGGGCCCATTGTGACAACTCTGGTCTTGTCTTTGTGACAATCTGCACGCCTCGAGTGCATTCTACATTATTTAACATTAATTTATAGCAAGGATGAGTAGAAGATGACTTCATCCTTGGATATGTAACTAAACACATTACTTCCAGGTAGAAAGAACCATGTTTTTAACCCATTACTTTTATTTTGTTTCTAGATTAAATCTGACTACCAAATGCTCTACAAATGTGTGGCAGTTTGATTTTTCATATCTTCATAGTTGCATTTAGTGGCTTCTATTATGCAGACAGGCTGAAAATGAATTTGAAAAAGTTGCCGTAATGTTTCAGTATGCAGTCCAGTTTTTTATTCAGGAAAAAACAAGACATACTGTATGTATTGTTGCTTTATCCTATGACTGTTTAACTGGTACTCATAATGTATTGAACTTGACCTTTTCGCTGCAATGTTTGGGCCTATGTGAATTACATTATTGCGCTTGAGCCTCATGGATTGCAAAATTCAACTACGCGTGGGGCGTACATTGTAGGTGTGGCACTTGTAAGCGTGTCACGAAAGGAAACGTTTTGAATACAACTGAAAGTTTTCTGAAAATCAACGTGAACATTTTGTGCTTCACCTATAAGTGGGATAAGTACAATTTACAATCTTTAGTTCCAAGTCTGGTGATGTGTTTACTCCTTCAGATATCCTATTTTCTGGGGGTTTCTCAAGGCGTCAAAATCGTATGCAAATACTTCAACTCTTAATTGACCTCTTCAGTTTGCTGAATTTCAACGGAAGAATTTTTTGTAATAACAGGGACAGGATATTCGTTGACGATGCCGTAGGCGCGTGTACTGTATCAATATCACAGATCTCATCTTCAGGAGGCGCTGGTAGGATGATCGCATGGCTGTTGTGACATTGATGTTGTACTTTCTTCATTTTTTTATTTTCAAATTTAAGGATGAGGTATTTTCAACTGCGTTAACTAAGCTGAGAAACTCGCAACAAAGCGAACTTCTTTGCATGCAGTAGATGAATTTTTTGTAATTGAAATATTGGTGGTTTACACTGAACTGGGCTTGAGGTCTAATCTCTACTTGTAACTAGACTTGAGAATTGACTAACAAATTTGTACTTGAATTGTGAAAGTGTGATTGGATGAATTTCGATTCTGACTTCGTAGTTCAGAGGTAAGGGCCCAGAGCTTAATTTTTGTACTCACAATCAAATTTAAACACGCCTTTTGACGTTTTCCTTTCTTCTGTTATGCAAACTGTGCTGGAGCACTTTATGGTTTAGATGGATGACTGTCCAATCCCAGTTTGCACTTGATGACCTCAGCGTTAATGGTATAAGTTGAGTCTGAACTCGAAATTGAGTTATTAGTCGAGTTTGTAACTGGAAACTGGGGAACATCAAGTGCGAACTTGGACAGGATGTTCATTTGCGTAACAGTCAGCCAAGCTCATAAAAATAGACTGTAGAATGGAAATGTTATAAGTAGTTTTGAGTTTGATTGCCAAAATGAATGTGTCTACACCCAGTCCCAGATTCTAGACCTTGGTGATATTTTCAGTTTCACACTGATTTACATCTACGAGGTATTTCCTGTTCCACGCTGATGCTGAACTGATTTTCTCTATTACACCATGACACTATTACACCATGACACTATTACACCATGACACTATTACACCATGACACACTAAGGAGTTTAATCTCTAGATGACTACAGTTTGATTTATACTAAAGTCATATTTGGTCGATTTTCCCACTTCTTCACATAAATTTATGCCGACAATTTTGTTTTCTGTCTTTTCTCATTGAATTTTTGCAGTGTTAATTAATTTTCTCTGGCCACACAGTAGGGCTTAATTTTGTTTCCTTATTTTGCTCTTTGTATTATGGTATTTGCTCTGTTAGTTTGCTTAGCTGGTGATTTTCTCTGCTGTGTACTGGCATATAAGTGGTGAACTAGTAATCCAATACTCTGTTGGATTAAGCCAGTACAATAATTATTGCTTTCTTATTTGTCAGACGTGGAGACTGACGGTAATACAGTGAAATGTGTTGTCCATAAATGTGATAGTGTTGTATCAATGTTTTAGTCTTGGATCACTGTTGTTGTTGATTTTTGGGTCAAAAGAGCCTTTCATACTAACGTCGACGTGTCGATGGTTCGGGAAGTTGCGGTCAGTATGAATGCTTAACCCCGGTCCTGGATCAAAGTTAACAGCTGCAGTTAACATCACAGTGCAGTATGAATGGTTAAGTTTGGTCCAATCGAAGGTATCGCCAGGTGCCACTGTTATCGTCGATAATTACTGAGTAGTGCTGTCACTAATAGCTGCTTATATTTTGCTCTAACAATAGCCAATTGATTTAGAAATAAGTTTAATGTCAATTAGCACATGTAAATGTTCCCAAACTGTACATTGAAAGCATGCAGCGCTACCTTGCGAGAACTTCGATGACGACAGCATTACCTACCGTTTACTTCGATGTTCATTAGCTACCGAAGCCAGTATGAACGGTTCAGTTAACTGCGCTGTTTACGTCGACGCTCCGCTCAGACTGGAGTTAAGTCAGTATGAAAGGGCCTTTAGCCTGGTGTTGACTTGGGCTGTGCTTCAGGCTTTGTCTCCAACGTCAACACTACTGTGTTCTGGTGAATGTTGAGTCGTGCACTCATCTGGTGTTAAAACTAAACTTAGCTGACATTTTCAGTGATGTCAGATTTATTTTGTCTGCTCATTTCGAGCCCACTTCTAGGAACCACCATTGTTATTACTCCCTCCCAGAAGTGAAAATTGGCTCTTTGTAGTAAAGAAAGAATTGCTGGCTCACAAACTTGAAGTGTTGAAATGACCTAAGCCATGTTTATCAATGATTTCTATGACACAGTTCCAGTCAAAATATGTTGATATGCAGGGCCAACTTCAGTGCCTGCTTCTGAAACTTCTCTCAAAGCTCATAGGATAGTGGCAACTAATCACATGGGACTGAATAATACTGACATCTTCAGAGCGAAGAAGCAATTTCGTTTTGTTTACAGTGCCTCACATCCAACATGAAAGGGCTTTTTGCGAAGTCGATCATTTCCCTTATGCCACCCATTACAAAGAAGTACATTCTGATAAAGCCAGGTGGCGATAAGAGTCATCGGTCATTCTTGTTCGACCCACTTTCACTCTTGAAATTCTCTCATTATTGACTTATGATACAATCAGTCTTTTGGCCATGGTCAAGTTAATCCTCAGTGTGTTTGATTTATGGCAATAACTTACGATGTACATTTGACCATAAAGTGTATGTATAGAAGTCTCAAAGTGCAGGTCTTTGGGCGTGACCAAAAAATTAATGGCAGCAGCTTCCAGCTTTGGCTTACAGTCCAAAAACTTCCCTTTTGAAATTGTGGTTGGAAATCAGCCTAATGCGTCGTCTGGCCATTGGCATGACTTCGATAAGATTGAGGTTTTGCAATACGTCAGATTGGCATTCCTAATTTTTCATGATTGTAACTTTGGACAAAGTGGAGATCGTGTACTTGTTAGATGTATGCACTTGATTTTTCTCGATTGAAAGTTCAAGCTATACTATCGTTGCATCGACAGCTCACTCATACATCACACAGGTATTGGAGAGTTTGTGAAAACACCACATTCAATCTGCATGTGAAGAGTGATATGCATTTTCATCAAGTTAACACTAAACTGTTTTTTCACCTTCATCAATTGTTTCGCCATTAGATGTGATAAAAATCTGACTTTTTGTTCAAATGCTTATTTTTGAGTGGCATACTCTGAGCTGAGGTGATCTTCACAGTTTGCTTGAGAATTCTCCATTAGTTAGTTACGCCAAACTACTTCTTTCTAATCCAAAAATTGATATAATTTTAAGACATTTTTGTAAGGTTTTTACGACCTGTTTTAACAGGTCGTAAAAATTGCTTGGCGTGTGTCGATAAAATTCTATTTCAACAAATTGCAGTTTATGTTCAAGTTCATCTTGAACATTTCCTTTAGAACTGCTTGTGGACTCTGGGGATGCAAAATGACAATAAAATTTCAAAGATGCTCCTCTGGAATTCAAAATCCAGACTATTCACACCTGGGATGACAAGAAATGATGCAAACCTTGTCCAAGCCAACTCTGGCTTAGTCAGTCAAAGCTTCGCTTTTTCTACGCTTACTGGTTAATTTGAAAGCATATCGCTACTTATCCATGTTGCCTTCCTAGATTAGTGGCTCCCCCTTGCTGATGGGAGAAACTCTATTTTGAGTTCAAGATTGACTAGCTTAACATTACTAACAATAATTGTTCTTTGTCAGTACGATATTTTGGTGGTGTGCACTGTGAGGTGTCACTGTGTGTTATTGGGCATGTTTGTTTTACGCTGGTTGTTTGTTGTTTTACTGGAATGCTCTAGCACTGCATGGTGTGAGTGTGGAAATCTCCATAGTAATGCATTATGTTATTTTACAGTTCTGATATCTTGCAACTGTTATGGTGATTACTATTCACATGTATTGTTCAAAATTGAAATGTGTCGCATGTTACTGACTCATGTCATTGACAATAATACTCACTTTGACGAGCTATTGACATGGCTGTCATGTTACTGGCATGTTTTGTCATGTGAGTGATGTGTCATTGTCATGTTGACATGACTGTCATGTTACTGGCATGTTTTGTCCTGTGAGTGACGTGTCATTGTCATGCTGATAAGGTTGTCATGATACTGGCATATTTTGTCATGTGAGTGACATGCCATTACCATGCTATTGACATGGCTGTTAGTTACTGGCATGTTAATGGCATTTGCTTGTCTGTCACATGACTGCCATGTTTAGTGACATGGCTGTCGCGTTAATGTCTTGTCATGAATGATACAGCCTTGTTCTGTTACTGACACGTCTTAAGTTGTCTAATGACATGGTGGATTCGACATGTTAATGACATGACCATGTCAACTTAATTACAAGCCTTTGTATGTTAACTGTAAGTCGTGCTTTAAGAAAAGACTGCAAGCTTGGCTGCCATGTGTATATTGTGCTGCTGTGTTTTTGATGAGCTTAATGAATTCCGAATGTAAGGGATGTGCTTGAACTCTCCATTCACTTGTCAGCCAGCACTTATGCATATAAATCCCACATTGCAAGTATTAAATGTCTGACAATGGTGGTGGCTTGTATGGTTTCTGCTTCGTCATTCTATCAGATGTTTCCGAATATTTTCTAAAATGTTTTAACACTAACTTAACAGATAGTGCAGCAACATTTGATTTTAAGTGTTTTATTTTAGATGATTTTTTTCGAATTTGTTATTCTTTTTATGATCGTTTTAGATATTCAAGCTCCAGAAATTTGGAATTATTCTGTCATTTAATGATATGTCTCTTAGTATTATTATTACTTAATGCGTTTATATTAACGTTCATGTTTGGTCGTGTTCTGTGAGTTTTATTGCCTACCATTTGTCTGATTGTCGTTTGTATGTTCAGGTTTCTTACCTGTGTTCGGCCCGTGTTATTTGAACTTGTATGGATCCACACGGGAGTACTCTGATCTACCCAACGAGTACGAAGACCTTAACCTCGGAAAGGTATGTAAGAAATAGTGCAGGAGGTGTGATACACGTTGCATCAGGCGTGCTCAGGCTGCTTACCCAGCCCATTGTACCAAGCACTTGAAAACATTTTCATTTATTAATACACGCATATAGACATATACACAAATAAGACGGAGTTGAGGAGCTAGAGACCTGACTTGAGGGTCTAGCTGTGGGGTCAAGTGGGATTTGTACCCTCGGAAAGGTATGTAAGAAATAGATGGTGGTATGATACACGTTGCATCAGGCGTGCTCAGGCTGCTTACCCTGCCCATTGCACCAAACACCTGAATACATTTTCATTTATTAATACATGCATATATACATTATATAGAAAATAAGACAGAGCTGAGGAACTAGAGACCTGACTTGAGGGTCTTGCAGTGGGGTCAAGTGGGATTTGAACCCTGGACCTTGTGAAAAGTACACACAACCCATTTGGCCACACTGCCTCCTCGGCTAAGTACATATGATGCAGCCAAGAGTAAAAATAATTAAAACCGTTGGTCTTGTTGCACTATAGCAAAGGGTCATGAATTTCACGTAACCCTATTCAATTCTGGTGAACCACCTGTGGCCAGCAAACTTGCTGTGCAAATTACAAAATTTTACTCGGTCGATGACATGCGATTTCAAACCCGTACACATCAGATGATGGCATTCAGATGAGTTGCCTTATAAAACAAGATGTTCGTTTTCACTTTTTCATTCTTCTGATAGATTTTAACAAATACCATTTTTGAATACTCGATAAAAATGTGACCCTGTCACATGATTTCTGCATAAATATCAATTATTTGTTTTCGCAGTGAGACAGAACTGGGTGATGTGTAGAGGGCAAATATTGCCAATGAAATATTTTCGCAAAGAGATGTTTATATTTTGAAGTTAGCAACTCACTGCGATCAGCGCTTCTTGCTAATTCACTAAAAGTACTTCCCTGAACAGTCCAGTCCTAATTGTCTTGCGGATAACAGCCTGGCTGCTCAAATCGGTGATATAACCTTCTGGCATATTACCCGATTTCCCTTATATTGCATCACAACCATTTCACCTTATGATGTGATGAGTCACCATTGGAATTTTTTCAATGACTTCCATGTGGTTTGTTTTGCTACCGCGTACTGGATTTGTGACTCTAAAGTTTAAAAACTTAATTAGTAATACGTAAATTGACAATATTCAACTTAGTCTGGCAAAAAATTGACCAAAACGTTCATTTTGCATTTGTCGTGCTCATTCTTTTTGAAGGTGATACCAATCTGTTTCCAACAAAAAACATGGTGTGCAGCAAGTTATTGGTAAATCGTCCTGCATCATAATTCCACAGAGAAAGAATGAGAATTTCCTGATTGCTTTTTGTTTTTCATGATTTAAAAGTGATGCAATGAAAGTTTATTATTAACAAAATGGAAAAAAAAGAATTGTGTATATTATGCTAAAACTGGTTTTTCTCTTTTTGGAAATGGAAAACTAAGGTCTTTATGCAGATATTGGTGCAAAGGAAAACTTTTGGTCTTGAAATTGAAGACGTCCTGCTATTGATGCTAATACTGGTGTTACATTCTTGTTGTGAAACCATTTAGTTGCCAAATGGTCCCCTCTCTCAATTGCCTGAATGTAAACATTCTTGGTAGAAACTTCGACAATGTCATGTTTACTGCACAGTTTTTGTTGTTGCCTGACACATAGTGAATGATGTAGTTGGCCTAATTCACTAACACCTAACGAGGGAATCAAATAAATACAAATTTCATCTTTGATGTGTTAATTAAGATGTACTGGTATTTAAAGGTTTATTGACCTAAAGATTTATTGAAAGGTATATACATTCTGACATGTTTATCCTTAATACATTGTCAGTGGTTGATTGTCAGCTGTCACAGTTCCACTTCAAAACCGTGTGACAGTTTATGAGAGTTGAAATGTTCACCTGTTTTGGGTTATTGAGGCATTAGTTGTCGCGCGATTTTGTCTGATTCTTTGTTGGTCTATTACCTGTCACAGACAATGTTTTAAGCATAAAAAACATTAGTCTGGTTAAAGGTGTAATAAACCTTCCATCACAAAAACCAACTCTTGATTGAGGTCACTTACTGTCATCAAATTGTTTTTCAGTCAAATATTGAAGGCGATTTCAGGTCTTTTGAGGAACTGCCAGAGTTTGTTTTTGCTTGTGACCCGAGGCTCTATGTGTTGGGTCATTTCATCTGCTGGTCTCAAGGAATAATGAACTGTCAGTTCTTTGTAAGCCAAAAAATCACTTCTCATTCAAGCAAGGAACACGCTGAAACCAACTTTATTTCAATAAATGATCCAAATCAACAGTTTGCTTGTTTGATGGAACTCGTGTTTATAGCCTGTTGCCACTTGTAAGTAGTTGTTAGTTTCTACCGCCTAGCCATTGTATTGTACAGTATCCCAGGAACTGTGTCATTTATGTGGGAATAAATTTGTTGTAATGATTTATTAGGCTAGTTATAGCGAATTTGGACAAGTAAGTTCAGTGTATGTCCGTCCAGGAATACATGTCTGATGCTGACAATGCATCTTATGAGTTGAACGCTTGTTGCTTTATGTCATTGGTTGAAAGACTTGTTTGGGAGACGTTATGGTAACGTTGTCGGGTAGAGGGAAACAGTTAACATGTAATACACTGGTATGGGCACAGTGCAGATGTACCTTTCCTTATAGTGAATTAACTATCTTTAACAAATCCCCCACAGCTTGCATTACGGTTGATGGCTTAAAATAAGGGTTTTCTGTATTTTCCCTTTATGTTATCTTTGTTCTGTTAGAACTTATCCCAACACGGATTGTTTGATCTGGGCTGCGTAACCATTGATGCATGAATTCCAGGATTAAAGATGTATTTGCATGCTCATAACTATGGTAATGTACAGCAGGAATTAAATGACAATGTTATTGGAGCATCATCGACGCTAAACAAATGCAATGGTTGTATTCATTGACAACTTGTAAATGTGAAAACAAAAAAATCTGCAAATAGGTGATCTTTGCACTAGTGACGTACCTTGGGGGCTCACATAACCCGCAACATGAAGTGTTATTCCCCAACACCCCATCACGATACTTACTGGACACTGTTGTGTGATTTGCCTCGGATCATTTTCAACACAAACCTCGTTCTTAAAAACTTTGCAATTTTCAAGGTACTTCATATTCACATTGTCGCTACATCTTGTGTTTCTAACTACTTTGACCAAGCAATCATAGGGATAAGGAATTAGCGTGCAAATTCCACTTTAAAGCCAACGTGATCACATGCTTTGTTAATGTAATGCATGGCGATATCTCACGGTCATGTGTGATCTTGCGTTTTCGGGAGTTTCTTGGGTCTATGGAACACCATCCTGTGCCAAACTAGACAGTGCAGCATGCTTTTGTCAAGTAAATAATTTCTGCATTGTGTTCAGCTTTTAGTTGAATATAGTGAATTCATTGCATACACTTATTTTTTTGAGAATATATTTTAGCCTTTCCTCAGATTGTCATGTCAAGTTCATTCATGTCATTTATGTCTTAGTCGTTCATGCACTGGTGTTGCTTTGCACGTTCACTTGGCAGTGTTGCACCTGATTTGGTGAGGATTGAACACGTACCTGCATGTTATCCTTTGGGAACATGTTCTCGAGATCAACTGAAAATGGATATTTGTGAAGCAATTAAACAGATGGAGAATCATAATGAGGCGGGGGAACCGGCCATTGTCAGCTTGAGCCTGTCTTTTGGATACCTGTGTTAATGTAGAAGGGACCAAGTAAAGAGTTCAGTAACCAGTTGCATGAAACAGTCCCAAATAGGGACTCAACTAAGTAACACAAATCTTTTTCGTATTTGTTTCGTTCTTTAGGCACAGATGTAATTTTTTTTATATAATTTTATATTTAGTATGAGCTCTTAAAAATTGAGCCCTTAATTCGAATCGAAACAGTTAGGGACTTACTCCTTAAAATTAAGGTTGTTGCATGAAAAGATCCCTACTTATTTTCAATAATATTGAGAATTCAATGTGGAATTCACTCTTAATTTGTATCAAAGGTCAAAAATTGGTATTATAGTAATGATACTCAAACAGCATAAGATAGGACAATCTGTGTTTTCACAAGTCTGCAAATACGCAGTAGATTTAGGGAAATTCGGTTGAGTCCCTATTTGGGACTGTTTTATGCAACCGGCCACTGAACCCTTTGAAGCCGTCTGAATCGCCACCTGCTAATGCGTTGTGTTTGTTGTGACGCAAAAGCAACTCCTAGTCTATCATAAGTTGTAGGTTGTAGAAATTCAAAATGTTCGTTGATATGTCTTCTTCCTGTTCCAACCCACTTTTAACTCCCCTAAGCTATCAAAATGGTTTAATCTAATTCATGAGGATACTGAGGTCATGTTTCTGTGCTGTGTAAAATGACTTTTCAACGTATTAGGTGCATGGCATGAAACAAACTTTGCTCAGCAAATGTTGATTCCGTTTCTGCTTATTGAGTAACAATTAGGTCAGGATCTAATGATGAACGAGAAAATTTGTTTCTAAAGTAGGAAGGAAATGTCTCCAATGAACGAAGAGAAATGCTCAGACATTAGTTATCTCATGCTCGCACGGAAAGTAACACTTGTATCTATGGTATTTACAGCCAGCTTGGCATTTAATGCATCTCATAACCGTAAACTGTTTGACACCATTAGGGAGAGGGTTGTGCCTACAGAGGGCGTGTATTAATGGAAATCAGCACCGTCCTTGGTGAACATCCTCTCGAAGACGTCGAGGACATCAGCAATGATGATATCCTCAAAGTACAGAAGTACATTCGTCGTCGCAAGTATAAACTGCACGCTGCCTTCCTTGATGCCTCCATGGTGACTGCCATTGATGCTCCGGTAGAGTTTGAAGTCAGTATAGGTGGGTGTGCTGTTGGATTGAAACTCCGCAATGCATTGTGCAGGTGTTTTTTGGATCACTTCTTCATGAAGACTCACAACGTATTTTGGTTTGCGATTTTCAATTAACATTTGTGTACTATTTAGTTAAAGCCACAGACAACCTCAAAGTCAAGGTTTAAAGTTCAAGTTTTATTCAAGTGCTGGGAGGCTTAGTCACAGAAGTGATCAATGATCACCTGAATCATACCATATTAGCAAAAGCTGCGTGCCAAACGGGAACTTGATTAAATTGTCTTTGAAGACATTTATAAGTTTTTAAGATGGATGCCTTTGTGGCTTTACGGCTACATTTGTATGATGGCCGAGGGAAAGTATGGTAAACTGCCAATTATATTCCAGGTAACTATGGCAATAAACTGGATGAGAATGTACCGCCGTGCTCTTCTACCACTCAGCCTACCAATGCTGTGTTTGATGGCAACTATTACTATTTCCTGCCATGGGGAGAGACCAAGCCTTGTGCTGTCGTTGATTGCTCCTGGGAGGACATCAGCTTCAGGCTGGAAGCTTTGAATCTTCTGCAAAGAATTACCGATAGATTGGTAAGAACGTGTATTCTTGTTTGAAACAAAGTGATACTTTACAATTTACTGCTGAATTATGCAAGAATGGTCGTCGTCATTAATTCTGAAGAGCTTTAAAGCTTTCTTGTTAGGTCCTTACATGAAAACACAGAATGGCGATAAGCTTCATTGTGCGACTGCGTAGAAATGTATTCATAAGTTGCAAGAAGTACTCTGAAATTTCTGTAGTTGTTATGGTTTTGCTTATGACCTACAGACCTAGCATTTTTTTATGAAAATATATATCGTACTCATAGCTATATGAATAGAAATATTCATTATGTCACATGATGAGAGGAGGCTTGCAGACCAGACTTAAAATTTTGTGTTCATAGCTTCGTGAAAAACGGGTTCGCAATCCTGGTCTACAGTCCTGGTCATAGTCCTGGTCCTCAGTCTTGGTCAATGGTCCTGATCCAAAGTCATGGTCCACTGTCTTGGTCCATGGTCCTGACCCACGATCCTTGTCCAGTCCTGGTTCACAGTCCTTGTTCACAGTCCTGGTTCACTGTCCTTGGTCCTGGTTCACAGTCCTGGTTCACTATCCTGGTTCACAGTCCTGGTTCACAGTCCTGGTTCACTGTGCTGGTTCACAGGCCTGGTACACGATCCTGGTCCATGGTCCTGGTCCACGTTCTGGTCCACATTCTGATCCACGTTCCTGGTCCACAGTTCTGGTCCACAATCCTGGTCCACGGTCTTGGCCCACAGACTGCGGTCCTGGTTCAAAGTCCTGATTCACTGTCCTAAACTCACTCATCATGATGTGTATCAATTGTAGACATGCAACATTGAGAACATCAAGATAGGTATGAAGGCCAACCTACCCATCCAGGACCTTGCACAGCTACTGATAGCGCTGCTGCAGCAACTAGTCACCGACTGCAAGTAAGGTTTCACCGATTCATTTGTAGTGTACACTCATTCAGTTGTAGTGTGCAATCATTCATTTGTAGTGTGCACTCATTCATTTGTAGTGTGCACTCATTCATTTGTCGGGTGCACTCATTCAGTTGTCATGTGTACTCATTCAGTTGTAGTGTGCTCTCATTCAGTTGTAGTGTGTGCTCATTCGCTAAGGTGTATTGTAAAATCTCATCTACTTAAGACACAATATGGAGGACGCTATAAGTGAAATTTATTTTTTTTCACATATTGAGAAAATGTGCACCAAATAAATGCTTTGTCAATTATTTATTAAACTGTGTCATAGCTGCCATCAGACACTATTTTGAGAAAGTGTGGGCATTAGCATTTTAAAAATTGATTTTTGCTATAATTATGCACTCTTACATTTGCTTTTAATTTTTAAATTAATGTTAACAATTTTTTTAAAAATACCTTAAATTTTTTGTTGCAAAAGCTTTTCATTATTCCTACTTGAATAAGTCATAAATGAAGACTATTGGATTTGCGGAAAATGTAAAGTATGCCAAGTATCCTGGTTTGATCGAATTTTTCTAAATGCCATAACATAAGTTTCACTTCTGTACAGAAAACCTCTGCCCATGCCCATACATGGTCAGCACGTGGAGTCCGAACTGGATATCAAGATGCGTGAATACCGTGCCTCCGAACTGGAGAACTTAGTGGAGGAGGCTAAGAATCTGCAAGAGAGCGCCACCGACATTGAGGCTGCTCTGTCGGACATCAGTGGTTTCCTCACCATTCTCAAGACGATGACTGTGGAGGTAAGTTCTTGTATTGATTTAACGGTACAAGTGGGTGTCAGCAATATTTTGCCTGTGCTGCTTGCTCTCTCAAGACAGTGATCATTTAGTGATGTCAAAGGGCTTTTGACAGTTTTCATACACTGGCCCCTCTGTTAGTCATATTCTGTTGTTTGTTCCCTAAAGTTTGTTACCTGGTGGCATGACCAGAGTAATAGGTGTGTTACTGGTGGGGACGAACTGTAGAATATGACCAAATGAGATGGCACCACAGAAAAATGGTGTGTTCATGAGGATTTTGGTATCTTCAAAATGATAACTAAGTGAGCTAAAAGTGAGAAGTGCTTTATGTTGCTCTAGATGCTGCCAAGTTGATCTCCTAAATGCACCATGTACTGCCTTGTCTTGGCAGTGTCTTCATTATTGAGATCTGTTGTTGCACGGTGACTCTATTGTCACACACCATTACTTTTCCACTATAGCCACAGAACAGTATGCCTGATGTGATTATATGGATGATCAGTGGTGACAAGAGGATCGCTTACCACAGAATCCCAGCCAATGAAGTGCTCTACTCACCACAGGCTGACTACTGCGGCAGGTTGTGTGGTAAACTGCAGTCGCTCGACCTCAAGGTATATTTCACGTTCCTTTCATTTTATTTAGCAAATAGATTGGATAATTTAGAACTCTCTAATTTTGAGGAAAAGAACGTTCACGTTGTTTGCAATCTGTTAGTGTTTGGTTCTCTGAGGAGCATAATTTTCTCTGCTTCTTTAAGATTTAATGAAGCAGAAAATCTTTCAGATTTATTTGTCGTCAGGTATTCTATGGAATTTTTGCAGTCTATAGGTACTAAAATTTTGGTTTGATTCTTTACATTTTTATGTCCAACTTTTGTGCCTGCCCAGTTCCTGACTTGTTCAATGTTGCTTGAAATCACGCTCTGTCATTTTCTCCTTCAGTATCCTGGCAACAAGGCCGAGAAGGAGGGTCTGTCTGAGGTTCCCGCCCTGTTGCGTCTCAAGGTCTGGCTGGGACTGGAAAAACATGAAATGGAGTGGCACCACATGCAGACTGAGGGCGACCTGGCTGTCTTTGCTGAAACCGTAAGACGTCTACTGGACACTGTCCTGTGCAGTAGGAATGGGATATACCAAGGATTGTCCCTTTTCTACCATAAATTTGCTGTCACATGGAATAATCCCAGAAGTATTTGCCCGACAATTTGTTTAAACGTTACAGTTGAAGTGCTATGTGTTTTGTTAAAAACCGAGCTTCAGTGCACCTTTAAACAGCCTCTAATTTTTGTTCATTTCTCTTCTTCTGTTCCAGTATGAAAACCAAGTGAGCATTCTGGGTACATGGACCAACAAGGGTCCGACCATGACGCGCCCCAAGTGGTCAGATGTCACTGGAAAGGTGAGACAGTGGACTCCTTACCTTTTCTCATGAGATTAGGTCTCTCTTTTCTAGTTTGGTGCTGTTGTCCATGGGTTGTATTGACAAAAATTCATTTGAGATTTTAATAAGTGAATTTGATCTTAATTTCAATGTTGGGGATTATTCATATTTTAATCATTTAGTGTTGAGACATGATCAAAATCATAGCTCGAATCATATTTGTCTGTTTTTTGTGAAGATGAAATTTACTCCAAAAAACTTAATGCTGTATTTCTTTGTAAGAGTGAAGCACTGCAGCTGACATTAAGTTGATATTTTTTTCATATTTCGACTTGATGACAACCTCCATGAATTGCTTACATGAACTGCATACAGATTGAAATCAGAGTTCTGACCATCTTGGATAAGACTGGACTAATGACCCTTCAGTCGCCTTATATGTCATTTCTATTTGCCTAGGTGCCCCTACCCAAAGAGATGTTCATCCCACCCCCAGGCTGGCGCTGGGACAGTGAGTGGTACGTTAGCCCTGAGCTGAGCCTGCTCTTTGATAAGGACGCTGGGCACAAGTCCTTCCTGGAGGACATCTTTGAGTTCCAGGCGCGAGTCCCAGCCGGACGTTGGGGCAGCTTGTCTGAGTCATGGATGAACGTGGTGAGTTGGAACGCTGTGACTCGTTTGACTATTAATTACCGTTGTCTACCTTAGGGTTGCTGTGCACAGTCATGTCTTCTTTCAGAAAAGGTAATTTTCTGAGTTCGATCATTTATGGGTTGAATTGGTTTCAGTTTGTTTGTTACTCAGAAGTGATTTTTGCCCTTGGGCAGAAGTGACAGCTGCTTGACTTCAGACTCAGTAGGTTGTTTTGATTTAGTGTGTTATTCATGCGTCAAAGACAGCAATACATTGGCTTTGTGACCGAATGTGTGTTTGTTAGGACTTAACCGTCATCAAAATAAAAAAATCATTTGTAGCTTACCCACAGGGTTTTTTTGTTCCAAATATACCTGATTTCTGATGTTTCACACATGCTGATTTAAGCATTTTGTTCTGTGTGATTTGCACGATGAAATATAAATTAAAGTTTATCTTGAACACCTGTGGTGTATATTACAAAATATTGACATTGTTTTTGACTTATCATCTAGAAGATGCTTTGCTTGTTATCCGTCATTGAAAAATTGACAATGCTTATTTTGCAACAAAAGTTTGAGTGAATTAACCTGAACACAACAGAGTAATACTGAGCATACATAACTATGTTGGAGGAACGTTCCCCTCGAAGTGACTGTGTTGCTTAGGTCTTTGCTTATCATGTATAAATTGATTCTTTTGTAGAAAGGAGATGCGGTGCCACCTAAAGAGGAGACGGCACTCCCAGAGGGGTGGAACTGGTGCGATGATTGGCAGGTCGACATGAATAGAGGCGTCGACGAGGATGGTGAGCTTGTTTAGGTGTCAGAAGTCTGCCCGGGCTCTGTTTCATTATAGTGGCTTATTGAGACTTTAGACAGAAATTTGGTCTGACTTGCTCTCTCACTTCACTACTGGTTTAGCCAAGTAATTATGAGAGCATCATAGTCGAGGAATAATTTATAATAATTAAAGTAACGAACAGTATATTCTCAGAGTCTTTGTAACTTAGCTCAAGTGAGATTTAATAATGTTTCTCTGAAAAAGTTGTGTGGAATGTAAGATCAAATTTCTGTCTCAACTCTTAATTTACTTTTCATGAAACATACCCTGGATGTGATTTTATGACTTGCATAACTTGGAGTCATTAGTGAAATATCTGGCTTTAGGCGTCCTTTTCTGGCATTCTTTTTAAAATGTCAGTTATGATGAAAGTTCATTATACTTTCTGGCTTTAATACTCACTAACCTAAGGTTAGATAGGTTGACAGATGAGTTCATGTTTCTCAATGTGGAACTTAGCTGTCCTAATTTCTTAATAGTAAGGGATACAGAATTGCTGATTTTAATTCATAAACTTTAGTTTAAGGGACTGATTGAAGTTGCATCTATTTGGATTGCTGTGTAAAGTCTTCCTAGAGTTTTTGGCAATTAATAGGAACATTTTCCCATGCTAGTTGTTAAGTTGCTAACTTTGTGCTTGTGTCTGACAGCTGTTGGTTGTTGGGTAACTTTGTATTTACACCTGTTGGTTGTTGTTTCAGGCTGGGAGTATTGTGTGGAGCACACCATGGGAGGTTACGGTCCAGTGGAGAAGAACTATCACATGTGTCGTCGACGGAGATGGGTGAGGCCACGGGAACTGAAAGTGGATCAGAAAAAGATCCTTGCAAAGGTATGCCATGATGATACTTTAGCCACTTTGTTGTCATACGGGTGATGATGGCTGTGAGGCCATTGTTGGATGTTTGGTGGACACACGATGCGTTCTCCTATTCAAATTTTACTGCATTCTTTGGGGGTATTGAGACGACATTGGTAAATGCCACTTTAAGCTGCATGTCACCCAGTTAAGCTGGCAAAAATTGAAAATCGAGTCAGTTTTGTCCAATTACCATTAGGAGATTCCATTTCTATTACCAACTCTAATCAGGAAATGCATGCGCGTTTTTGACTTCAGTTTTGCAGTTGACCAGTTTCACTTGCAGATGGCTTTAATGTTGTTGTTGGTCATGGAAATAGAACCCTGTCACGTTTAGGAATTTCATGAGGTCAATTTAAACGAGAACCGAAATTCTGAATTGATTTTTGTTTTTTAGCCAGCTAAACTGGGCGAAATGAGACACATGTTGGAAATTGATGTTCATATGATCATCATTTTGTATGAATACGCTATATAAGAAAAAATTAAATATTGCTGCATAGATGTATTAAATAATTCATCTCGGCTATGTTAGATATCCCCATCTTTTTTTCTTTTTTTTTTACAATATACCTTAATGTATTTTTTGTGACTGCTCCACCTGTTGTCAATTTATGCATATGTTACAGTTAAGCAAGAAAGAGCTGGAGAAGCAGGTAGTCAGTAGGCGCATGAAACATCAAAACACAGGCGCATTATTACAATATTGAAACATCATAACACAGGCGCATTATTACAATATTGAAACATCAAGACAGGCGCATTATTACAATATTAAGACGTCAAAACACAGGCGCATTATTACAATATTGAAACATCAAACCACAGGTGCATTATTACAATTTTATATTGAAACATCAAGACACAAGTGCATTATTACAACATTGAAACATCAAAACACAGGCGCATTATTACAATATTGAAACATCAAAACACAGGCGCATTATTACAATATTGAAACATCAAAACACTAGCGCATTATTACAATACTGAAGCGTCAAAACACAGGCGCATTATTACAGTATTGGAACATCAGAACACAGGCGCATTATTACAATATTGAAACATCAAAACACATGCGCATTATTACAGTATTGGAACATCAAAATACTGGCGCATTATTACAATACTGAAGCATCAAAACAGACGCATTTATTGAAATGTCAAAACACATGCGCATTTATTACAATAGTGAAACATCAAAACACGGGTGCATTATTACGTCAAAACACAGTCACTTTATGGCAACATTGAAAGTTATTAACCTAAAAACAGACACACGGTTACAGTTTTTACATCAGAACACGCACATTATTACAATATTGAAACATCAAAACACAGGCACATTACTACAATATTGAAACAACGAAACACAGGCACATTAATTTTATTGAAATATTGAAACGCTTCACATTTCATTGCTGAATTGTCACAAACTTACCCTTGACATATGACTGCACAAAGAAGCACTCAACCTGCATTTGTGTCTATGTTGGTATTAAAACATTTTGTTTTTGCCTTGATTCAAGTCAAAAGCGCTCATTTTGCACTTAGAAACCATAACTAGCACAGGAAAAGCATGGAATATAGTTTTAGAGTTACACATTGTGTAAGTCATGTGTACACTGTGCATGTGCGCACCCAGCCTAAAACGTTTGGGGGGCACAAATTTTTGAGATTGTGGACTTTTTACTAAAGGAAAGAAAATAACTGGGTGCGTTCGGGGCTATGAATTGTGCATCCGCCGAATTCCTGCCTTTTTAGAAGACTTATGTATCGTTTTCTACTTTTTCGGACTTTTTGTTGCTCTGACGCGGACCTTTTTGCCCACTTCATCAAATGGGGGGGGCTCATTCGAGCTCCCATGCCCCCCTGGGTGCACACATGCTTTGGTAATACTTCTTTTGTCCACTTAATTGAACACACCAACGCCATCTAGCCGCCTTTCTAATATCCGCAAGAGTTAAGTCAAGAGCATGGTGTGTGTGTGTGCATGTCATATCAGTTGATGGTGAAGCTTATCACCGGTCGGACAGATGAGAATTAAATGGAAGAAAATGTATCACCAGAGGGTTAAGTGGACGAAATTTAGTGAAAATTGAATATTTTTTACAATTTTGTGGACATGCTGCATTATACTCCCAGCTGGTAATTGTCTACTTTATAAAGTAACGTAAATCTCTTACTGAGTCAAAGATTCACTACAAACCAGTACAAGTCGAATTGAAATCTGTTTACCAGCAACTTCCCTTTCGGCGACTTACTTTATGGGTTTTGTTTAGTCCAAGGAGTTTCCTTCAGTTTTCTCTTCAACTGCTCCGTGTGTTGCAACGTGCAGGATTTATTTGTAACTTTTTGCGATGACAATCCCATATTTCTGCTATAGATCCAACATGCTTGCTCCTGTAGACTTATAACTTACTAATCCTTAGAACTAGCACAGGGTGACGATGATCAACTAATCAAATGCCCTGCATGTTGAGAACCAACCAATTTATTTCTGTAATAATGGCCACAGGCCCACTGTACAAAAGAACATGTAACTACTTGTGAGTGCAGCAAGCTGTCACGGAGACGAAAAGCATAAAATACATTACATACTAATTTAGCATCGTCACTTGTTGACATTAATCTATTGAAATTGAAAAAAGATGGAAAATTCCAGTAGTACGCTGCAAGGTAATTTGCTCTCAGTTCAGAATATTTATCACAGCTTAGAAGGAAATGGTACTCGTCTTCCACAACACTGGGGCAGAAGGGACACCCTCTGTTTGCCTATCCAAATTCAAGTGCCTGCCTTCTTCAATCATGAGACTGTGGCTGGAACAACGAAAACGGGCCATAATTTTCTTGTCACTGAATAACAGGCTTCAAACTTATTCTTAAAATCCGGGACCACTGTGTGGTTTGTTGAAAAAAAAGGTATTGTGATCAAAAGCTTACAAAGCCAACCACTCTAATGGGTGCTGATTTGTGGTCAGCTGCAAAAAACGGACTTTGTGTGTGCCTGCTGTGGTGCCCACAAAGTGACAACCAATTTTATGGAGATGACTGTTTAATGTTTATGGAACGGATTTGTTACTTTTCGGTCATTTATTTAAATTACAACCTCATATTAATCATTGTTGAAGAAATGTCTCAGAAAGATTGCGAAGCACTTAGTGAACCAATCTAATGCCGATTTTGCAACCATTTGAAACCATTTCAAGGTTTTTTGTCAGAATGCTTAGTTTAGCAGAATACACTTATTTGGACCTGTCTTGCTTCAATCATCTAGAATGGCAGTTAGGCTCCATAACACTGCATGTTTTAGAGTGACAGCACTTCTTAACTTTTAGGTCATTCCGTACATCAGGTATTAAAAACGTTTCTTCACCAGTCACCTCTGCTTTTTATTTTTTTTATTTTGATTTTTTTACTGCCCCGGAAATCGCTTTTGCATTATATCCAGGTCCTCATTCACTCCCTTGCATACCTTCACTACTAAGACCGAGCTCAGAGGAGTAGGAGACACCATTGTGCAATGCTGGATTGTGATCCAGTAAAGCCAGGATTTGAAGCCGGGTCTCCCAAACGGGATTCCGAAGCTCATACCACTAAGCCACAGTGTCTCCCTCTGTGGTCACAATCATGTTTCAGTTAAAGCTGCTGCGTTGGTGCTGAAATATTTATTTTTAAGTATGAATGATGAATGGTGATTATTACGCAGCCATATCAGTGGTAGTTTTTTACTTTGGTAGCGCAAGACTGAAATCTCCTTGTCAGAGGGCTGGGAATATGCTGCCCTGTTCAACATGAAGTTTCACTCCAAGGAACGCAAGATGGATCTGGTTCGACGTCGCCGGTGGCACCGCAAAATGGTGGCAGAAAAGCATGGAGCTTCCTGCTTTTTTGCACTAGAGGTAATCAAAGATTCGTTTCAAAGTTCATGGGTGGTTCTAAATGATTGTGTTCTTGAGAGGGTGCATGAGGCAGCTCCCTCTTGAGGATGTGGAGGTTGTGAGCTCCTTCTGTGAGAGAACCGAGGGATCAGTGCCTGGGGGCGCCAATGAGGGTGGGGAGGGTGGTGTTACGATCTTAATTGATGCTGTTGTGGGTATCTTTTTCTAAAGTTTGGTATAATTGCAATAGATATTTTAGTAGAGTATTTTAATTTGTTATCATATTCCTATCCCTGAAGTAATGTGTTTTTGTACAAATTTCTGATGAGTCAAAAAATTCGGGGGTTTGTGTGTGAAACCAAAGTTCTTTTATTCGCATGTTCTGGCAGTAATTTCCCCCATTAACTCCGTCATTGTTTTGCCATGTCTTGCTTTACGAATCTATTGTGTTGTAAGTTGTTTCTGGACTGCGAGAGATACAATAATTGTATAATTGGTGTATGCATTCTGATTCGGTTTAGTCAGCTTATGGTTATTTAGCGTGTGTTATATTTTGTTATTAGAGTATGGGCAAGTCTCAGGTAGGTGCACATGACATTTCTTAAAAATGACTTCAGGTTCACTGTAGGAGTTTCAGGTGGGAAATTGGGATGCAGGGAGTTAACAACGGCTGTATTGTACTGACATAATGGTATTTCTTCCAGGCAAACACTCTTTGACTTTGGTGTTGGTTGAGAGCTATGCAAAATAGAAACATGGCTTCTTCTTGATCAGGTGCATCATGGCTATTTCTGTCAAAATTTAAAACTTATACCAAATTAAGAGTCAAGATTACGTAGGACCTTAGGCAAATGTCCAAACTAAGCTAATGTCAGGCAGTCATATATCACAAACTAAGCTAATGTCAGGCAGTCATATATCACAAACTAAGCTAGTGTCAGACAGTCATACATCACAAACAGAAAATCAGAATCATACGAAACTTTCATATACTATTCTTCGTGCACAGTTCTTCAAAACACCATTACAATGCTCCACTTTTACACATGGGTCTATTAGAAATATAATAACGTTTATGATTTTTGTAAAAAACTCAAAAGCTGGAAACGACTGTAACAGCGTTTTTGTAGTTTTATAAATAATTGACTAAATGCACAAGCTTGTCAATTTGGTCCTGCAAAACCTTTTAAAAGCATTTTTCTTCAACTTTGTGAATAGGCGCAAGCTTCTGTCACAGTAATTTTCACAAAATGGCGTCTGTAGTCATGGGTCTGTTTCATGAAAGTGAATCGAGACTAAAAACAGAAATTTGGTTTCAAACTCCCACTTCATAAATTGCTGAAAATGTTTAGTTATGAAATTATTGAAGTCTAAGGATTATTTATAGAAATTATCTTAGTAACTATCAATTGCGTGCATATTCTCAGAGGCTTTGACATTTCCACAGTCACGTGAGATTATTATTATCTTCAGAAGTTGTAGTGTGGAGCTGTCTTAAGTTCCAAGTCACTTTTCACTGATCATGGATGCTAAGCTGTGACATTTGTTCGAGAGTAAAGATTAAGTGCTTTTGAAATTAGGCCGTTTTCTGTCACTCTCTATTATGGAAAGCCAAGTTTCAAAACTCTTGTTTCCTGTGCAAGAACTGAAAGAAAGTCCAGAACATTATTTTCACATGCAGGACCAAAAAATAACAAAAAACAGGTTTTTCACGTAATGTTGGACTAACGCGTGCACAAGAACTTTTCACTGTTATGTCTTCGTCAATAGCTCTCCAGAAGTACTTTGCACCTTGCCAGGATCAAATCGTGCCAGCGAAAATTTAACCGGTCAGGAGCACGTGATCATTCAGTAGCACATGGCTACTTGACTCCTCAGAGTGATGATGTGGGTACCTGTTACACAAAGGCTTAGTGTTGAGGAATATCTCGCCAACAAATACAAACCTCTGTGCATTCTGTTGGTATGTGGATGACTCATAGTTGTACACATCAACAGATTGTCACTCAAACATTTACCATCTTCTTCAACCATTTTGATTCATTTGAATGATGTCATCATTTTCGTGGCCACATGCTTGAAGAGCGACAGTTTGAAGAAGTTTTCCTCGTGGAGTTGATTTTTAGATCTCATTATTTTGTTAATATTTAGAATAGCAGCATCTCTCATTTTGTGCAATAGTTAGACTAGAGTTTGTAGTTATGGTTATGTTCTACTAGATACTGTTTTGGGGGAAATGGAAGTAGATGGTAACTTTGTAACACGTTGGTGAATGGTAACTTTTTCCAGCAGAAACTCGTTGCACATTTTATGATGACCTTATCTGTAGCATACACAGATCTAACAATGATCACCATATTGTAACCTGTATTAGAATTCATTTACATTAACCATCATGGTAGCTTGGAGAGCAGACAGATGGCAGACATTTTTGGTGGACAATTCAATTTAATTTGTCCTCTGGTTGTGATTCTTCCTCTTGTGTTGCCATTTGATGTCAATAAAGTAGTTCTTACCCTCCAGTAACCTTGGTTCACTGTATCTGGCAGTCTGGCCATTTATGTCGTCAAGGTGACACACCACGTTGGCTTTAGTACGTAAATGGGTGCTGGACTTTTGACTTCCCAGTAGTAGCAGACGTTTGGTATTCTTCACCAACAACTAGTTTGAAGAATTGCGTCTGCGAGGTACCATTGAAGAAGCGTCCTAAAAGGATATCAAACCAAGTTTTGGCTTATCAACAGATTACAACTTTCCCTCCAGTTTTGGCCTATCAACAGATTACAACTTTCCCTCCAGTTTTGGCCTATCAACAGATTACAACTTTCCCTCCAGTTTTCTGAAACAAAATAATGCTCTGTAATCATAGACAACCATCAACAGTTTTGAGGAAAATTTGAAAACTCCTGTCAAAGTCTGCTAGCGATATCTACACTTTTAGCAAATTACACGGCATCTGTGGGAAAAGACCACCCACCAAGAACCATAACGTCCAATCTGTGACGTAGGAAGTATGAGTTTTTAGTTGATTCCTGCCTTTAACTTGGAAGATTGACGCCAATGATGCATTAGCAGGTGACAAAATGAGGATTGGTGGAAATCATCAAAACAGGGTTTTAAATCCTTTTAATATTGTGTGCCATCTGTCTGCTTCTAAGGAAATCATGTTTATTGTTCGTGCAATATTGGCAGCTAAAAACCATCAGCAACTTGAGTCACAATACTTGTTTCTTTGCACACTGTGTTACTGTTTGATGGAGGGGAACCCTTATGCTAAAAACACTGTTTTAGAAGAGTTCCGCACTGCACCATTTCTTTGATTTGTTGCAGCTGGAAATGTATTGTGTTCTGATTTAAAGGCACCCATTTAATTTGAATTTGATAAACACTGTTATGTAATAATCATAAACTTTTCAGATAAAAGAAACTTCAACAAATTGGTCGTTTTTCAGCGAGGTATCTGGAATTGTTGTATACCACGACTTGATGTTGTGTTCAGTTCATTTCTGACACACTTTGATTGCTTTTTGCTGTCACCGTTGTTATAAAAATAGTACATTCTGTTTATTATGTTTGTTACATGTTTCATAAACCTACTTTAGGTGTATTTGAGTTGTTTCAAGTCAGTCACATTGCGCCTTTGCTGGCTGTCCATAAACATTGCCAAGCCTGCTTCATTTATTGAAATAAGGCCTTGAATTTGCAAGTATTTATATTGCATAAGTTTTTGAAAATGACATCGCCACAATTATACATTATCATTGCTTGCACGTATATTGTCTGGCTCATTTTTCAGTAATTGAATTATTAACTCTTTACCAAATGTTGTTATATGATACTTAGTCACATGTTGTGTGCATTGTATGTTTAATGTAAAAAAGTGTAGTTCTTTTATTTTTGAACATGCTCGAGTCTTTCATTCTTTTCCTTAGTAAAATCAACACTTTGTGTGGAAAATGTTCATCCACACAAACATCCACTACTATTCTTCATTTCTGTTTTTCTTGTATTATGCATCATTTGTTACCAATCTCTAATTGTATGATGCATTTTAATGTAGAAATAATGTCCTTAAAAATTTGTCCTTGAAATAGGAACTAAAGTCTAGGTTACAGTGGCATAGATTTTATCACTGATTTTCGGGTGGTCTGTTTCGAGCCGTCTCAGCTCTGCGTATAATTTCTTTATTATCAATTACTGCCCAGCAAAGCACTGTGGTTGTTTCAGTTTTGCGCTTCTTGTATTTAAGGCCTGTTACTCAATGTAAAATCTGTGTCCCAATATTCCTTACCATGATAGGATCCTACTCCATGGTAACGGAATCCTTCAGTATGGAATATTATGAGACTGCTCAAGATTTGCTTGAATATTGTCCATTTACAACTCGAATCTCGGGGGGGAAGGGGGGAATTTGGTGGATGTGGGCCCCGCAATTTGTGGATATCTCAAAATGTGAAAGATTGCCTGAGATTTCACTCTCTTGTGCATTATTTCAGACCGATGGAAAAGATGAAGACAAGTACAAAACGTCGCTTACTGCACCAAGAATGTTCCTTACATTTAAAAGTAAGACTTTAGCTCCTTGGGTTTGTGTAGAACCCTGGAAACGTGTCCAAATTTGGCCGTCTTCAGAACACTGTATCTCAGAAATGGCTGATCAGATCAAATCAAACATCTAAATGCTATGCGTTATGGAATGCTCTTCAAAATGTTGTGGAGAATTGTTTGCATGAGGAGTATCAAAAATAGACTTTTTGATTTTTACAACTTGATTTTATTTAAAGCTTTCTAGTGTTTGAAGACCCGAAGCATCGGATTTTAGTTGAATATAAATCGGTAAATAAAACAACAAGAATGGATCCATTCTTGTTGTTTTATTTACCGATTTTGTATTCTTCATTTCATGAAACAATAGTATCCTTGGGAGGATCTGGATCGCCTTATTTAGTTTCAGATATATTTTCTACGCTATTTTAGTTGAGAAATGTTCTCTCTTCCCTGTTGTGCAGTCTTGCTGTGTTGCAGAATCGTACAAGTATCAGCTACGTGCCTACATCTATCAAGCCAGGGACTTGTTGGCAGGAGACAGCAACGGACTTTCCGGTACGTTCAAGCTATGGAGCTTAACACTGCATTTTCTCTGTTAAGCTGTCTGATAAAGCATTATATAAACTATGTCATTTGGCCCTAGAAAATATTGATTTGTGACAGACCCCTGTAAATGGTAATTCTGCACCTTCCTCTATCTTCCATGTCCCTTTGTGAATCTTCATGTAGATATGTGCATAACAAGGAGAGAATGGACTCCTCCCATTTTCAGACAAGTTTGATTTGTTCTGTGCCCTCCCACAGCGACAGCTTCAGTTTTGTTGGTATCTTCCTCTCTACCTTTTGTTTCTGAATGTTGTGTCTTCGTTTTTAGATCCGTTTGCCAGAATCTCCTTCCTTAACTTTAGCGGCACCACAGAGAAGGTGGATAAGACACTGTGTCCCACCTGGGATCAGACATTGATCTTTGAGGAGATCGAGATTCCAGGATCACCGCAGTCCGTGGCGGAGATTGCGCCGTCTATTGTTGTGGAGATCTTCGACCATGATGCGTTTGTACGTGAAGGAATTTAGTTGTAACGAAGATAGCATAGATATCCATAGCTGTACTGATTATTTAGACTGTTAGCATTAATTCACTTGAGAGACGGTTTTCCGATTGACTTTTAACTTGAGAAGTGCACTGTTGTATGGGGGCAATGATACACCTGCAGCCATCCATTTGCAAGTTTTTTGTCAGAATTCCCTATGCCATCTGGCTTGGGCATTGAAAATTTAATTATTTGGCTCAAAATCTGGGCTTGTACCAAATTTTAGAAATAGACAAAGCTGACCATGTCAAATTCAAGAATTATTTGCCTTCATTTTATATGCTATGCGTATACAGCAAAATCTATTTATTTTCAGATTATGTGGATACAAAATAAAGAGTAAGATATTTTAGAAGTTGGATGAATGCCAAAATTCCCATTTCATGTCCAATCTTCAGAATCACAAATTAAATTTGAATTTTGGCCCAAATTTTAGAGACTCCCAAATTTTAGAGACTGTACCAAACTGAAGAATTTTTACCATTAAATAGAAGGTTTATAATCTCCAGTTCACTCTAAATGAAGTAATATCTCAGTGGGGTACTTGGAGTATCGATTTCAAGCAATGTTGCTGATGCAGAATTGCTTTATTGCTGTTCAAACTGAGCCACTTTCTCCATTAAAGAGTATCCCGGCCTTTAAATGTGATATTTTAATTTATGTAGCCAAACGTTTCCCATGTCATCGTGTAGTGTTTGAAGATTCATAAGTTTTTTGCATTAGCTGCTAACCAAAATACATCAGCGCCCTCTCTGATTTTGTAGTATTTACCCACAATGCTGTGTGTCTATGGGGAACTTGCCCTACAGCTGTGCACTGCTGTTATGCAGTTTCAATGCTCTTGCATTGAAATTAGTTTGATATTTATCATTCCATGCCAATAATGATTTACTGTCGCTAGTGAGTTGCAATTTGAAAACTGAGGGAGTGTTAATATGTTGTCTTTCCCTTGTCTGACTCATTACAGCGTTTTCCCGTTACTCCCAACTTGTTCGTTTCTATAACCTAACAACAAGTTGGGAAGATGACCCCTATGGCCAATATCTTACAAGACTGATTAACTCCATTCTGACATTTATGGTTGGATTGCCAGCTCTCTTTTGTTTGATAATTGCTCTAATCTCCGATCAGATCATATCTTGCCTGACTGGGCTGTACTGCTAAAAATGAAAGTTAAGTTATATGATATTTGAACATAAACCTATAGCATTTCTGAATTCCTTGTGAAATGTTAATCTGTTTAAATTTTGAATGACCAAAAGTTCCCAACCACAAGGGAAGTTGAGACAATCTGTTCTGTCCAAACGTAGGCTACTACCAACGCATTGTTGTTGATGAAAACATCTACCGGGTGTCAAAAGTAGTTCTGCCAGGTTTCAGTAACCCTTTGAAGCCTGGGAGATAATTGGCCTGAATGTTGTCCTGCGGGACAAAAGACTATGCTTGGCAGTAATCAAAGGAGCCAGATGTTATCACATGCGCAGAACCCCTTACATCTGGAAAAGTCACTCAACGGCAGAACGCCGTAATGTGCTCAAGTCATACTAGCCTTTTGAAGCTTGCCCTGCATTAGAATGTTCCGCTTTTTGACAGGTGCGACTCATTACCCCATATTTTTGTGCTTTTTCACGTAATTTACCTCTGCTCACTTGTTCCATTTCACAGGCATGACTGAAACAAAAAACATTTAAAAATGCCTCCATGGTGTGTCTGGGTGTTGCGACAGACATTTCCCCTTAATGAGGCATGGAACGTGAAAGCTCATTAAAAATGTCTTTTAAACAATTCCTAACAAAAGTACCATCTCGCAACGTCTTATAGGGAGTAATTCACTTCCTCCTGTAAGGAAATTTTCAGAAAAAATCACAAAATTAAAGATTTTTTAAATACATGTAAAGGAAAAACTCTGTGGTTACCACAAGGTATGTAATGTCCNGCATCGGATTTTAGTTGAATATAAATCGGTAAATAAAACAACAAGAATGGATCCATTCTTGTTGTTTTATTTACCGATTTATATTCTTCATTTCATGAAACAATAGTATCCTTGGGAGGATCTGGATCGCCTTATTTAGTTTCAGATATATTTTCTACGCTATTTTAGTTGAGAAATGTTCTCTCTTCCCTGTTGTTCAGTCTTGCTGTGTTGCAGAATCGTACAAGTATCAGCTACGTGCCTACATCTATCAAGCCAGGGACTTGTTGGCAGGAGACAGCAACGGACTTTCCGGTACGTTCAAGCTATGGAGCTTAACACTGCATTTTCTCTGTTAAGCTGTCTGATAAAGCATTATATAAACTATGTCATTTGGCCCTAGAAAATATTGATTTGTGACAGACCCCTGTAAATGGTAATTCTGCACCTTCCTCTATCTTCCATGTCCCTTTGTGAATCTTCATGTAGATATGTGCATAACAAGGAGAGAATGGACTCCTCCCATTTTCAGACAAGTTTGATTTGTTCTGTGCCCTCCCACAGCGACAGCTTCAGTTTTGTTGGTATCTTCCTCTCTACCTTTTGTTTCTGAATGTTGTGTCTTCGTTTTTAGATCCGTTTGCCAGAATCTCCTTCCTTAACTTTAGCGGCACCACAGAGAAGGTGGATAAGACACTGTGTCCCACCTGGGATCAGACATTGATCTTTGAGGAGATCGAGATTCCAGGATCACCGCAGTCCGTGGCGGAGATTGCGCCGTCTATTGTTGTGGAGATCTTCGACCATGATGCGTTTGTACGTGAAGGAATTGAGTTGTAACGAAGATAGCATAGATATCCATAGCTGTACTGATTATTTAGACTGTTAGCATTAATTCACTTGAGAGACGGTTTCCGATTGACTTTTAACTTGAGAAGTGCACTGTTGTATGGGGGCAATGATACACCTGCAGCCATCAATTTGCAAGTTTTTTTGTCAAAATTCCCTATGCCATCTGGCTTGGGCATTAAAAATTTAATTACTTGGCTCAAAATCTGGGCTTGTACCAAATTTTATAAATAGACAAAACTGACCATCTCGAATTCAAGAATTATGTTTAACGATTATTTGCCTTCATTTTATACACTATACATATACATGAAGATGTTGAACAGCAAAATCCATTTATGTTCAGATTATGTGGATACAAAATACAGAGTAAGATATTTTAGAAGTTGGATGAATGCCGAAATTCCCATTTCATGTCCAACCTTCAAAATCACAAATTAAATTTGAATTTTGGCTTGAATTTCGATGTCCCAAATTTTAGAGACTGTCCCAAATTTTAGAGATTACCAAACTGAACAATTTTTACCATTAAAAAAAGGTTTATAATCTCCAGTTCACTCTAAATGAAGTAATATCTTAGAATTGCTTCATTGCTGTTCAAACTGAGCCACTTCCTTCCATCAAAGAGTATACCGGCCTTTAAATGTGATATTTTAATTTATGTATTTAACCAAACGTTTCCCATGTCATCGTGTAGTGTTTGAAGATTCATGAGTTTTTTGCATTAGCTGCTTACCAAGATACATCAGCGCCCTCTCTGGTTTTGTAGTATTTACCCACAATGCTGTGTGTCTATGGGGAGCTTGCCCCACAGCTGTGCACTGCTGTTATGCAGTTTTAAATGCTCTTGCATTCAAATTAGTTTGATATTCATCATTCCATGCCAATATTGTTTTACTGGTTGGAGGGCCAGCTCTCTTTTGTTTGATATTTGCTCTAATCTCTGATCAGATCATATCTTGCCTGACTGAGCTGAGCTGCTAAAAATGAAAGTTAAGTTATATGACATTTGAACATAAACCAATAGCATTTCTGAATTCCTTGTCAAATTAAGTGGCGAGCAGTTGAGAGATCGTTTTTTTGAAATTTGAAACTGATAGAAAATATTTTGATATAAACAGAAATTGAAAATCTTTACAAACAAACCCTAAAAATACCTGGTGAGCAGGTTTAATTCTGTTTTGGTGACAGAGAACCACTTTCAAAATTGCAATTTAGTCTGTTTATCACGTTCCATGCTTCTTTGAGGTATGGCCTTGATCCTAGTATCTGCTTTTTATTTTCAAATTGTGGCCATAATGAAAAGTGTGCCTTTCATAAATAGGCAATCACTCCATGCATTTTTCTGCCTCCATGAAAGAGGAGAGTTTGACCTGGGATGCGGAAATTCCTTGATCTTATTTATAAATTGGTTGATTTCATTCATGTGCAGGGTAGTGCAGACTTTCTGGGCCGAGCGTGGGCCAAACCATTGGTTAAACTGAACTCTTCAGACGTTAGGACGCCTGCACTGCAGTGGTACGATATCAAGAAGGATGGTGTTTATGGCGGAGAGCTTCTGGCCTCGTTTGAGCTGTTCTTGGTAAGTCCGAGGCCTTAGTGTTCATTCTGCTGAGTGCTCGATTATGATGGTTTTCCAGAATTGTTTCCATTGTCTTTCAATTCTTGGCAGCTAAGTCCATCAGTGATCTACTTATTGGCTGATATTTTTGGATGAATCATATTTATTGAGCACGTTGACGTGTATGTTATTGACATGTCTGACTACATTCGAAACACCTCTCGTATTTTGGTAGCCTCAAATCCCTTCGGGAGTATCTGCGCGTGCTCCAACTTCTATCACTGCAGCTAGTCACATGACTCTCAAAATGGAGAATACTGTCGGGTTGCACCTGTGATTACATGTTTAGCCAAAAGATGACAGTAAATCAGAAGATTGACTAGGCAGAGAACGTCCGTCACATACAGCTTTTGAGACTTGCTAGACGAAAGGCATGGATTTAGATGTCTCTTAATCAAATCCCTTTGCTGTAATGATAGAAGTTGGCAGATTGGCAGATAGTGCCTCCATGGGATTATTTGATTCTACATTACAAAATACCTAAGGTGTTTCAGATAGACTCTGTGGAATCAATGCCTGCAAATGACACTTTATTACATTGTACAAAAATGAAACAACTGAAGTATAAATTTGAGTTAGATCATGAAATCTAGGTTGTGTTATTTTGTGTAATTCTCTGTTTATCATAACATGGTGCACAGAAAACTTACGTGGTTATCATCTGAATATTCTGAAACATGGAGCTAATAGAAGGACCAGCTGATGGTAACTTGTATTACGACTTATTGTTACTATATCAATTGACGTAAATATTTTGTTACTGTTGACAGTTGGCATTACAGGTTTCTGGGAATCAGGAAACCGTCGGTTTGATTAACACAAAAGGATGTTTGAAATTTTCACTAAAAACAAAAATTGGAGTTTGAAATTAAACTTATTATCAACCTCAAATAAACTGAAAGTGTACGTTGTCTATTAGTTCTCTCACTTCCAAAGTTTTGCGCTGTACATTGTATACGTGTGTTGCTAGATTGATCCAGCCAAAGTGGCAGCCGAGGGGTTCAGCATCATCACCATGGTAACAAATTCAGTGCAACATGAGCATAGACAATGAGGCTGCATGATATTTCACTGCCCAAGCATTGTCACAGAATTATTATTTGTTATTAGTAACAATTCTGTCAACACTCACATACTCTCCACACAAAGATCAGATAGGGACCAGGTTGTCCATTTTTGCTGCAGAAATGGAGTGCTCGCAAACACACAAACACACAAACGGAGAGAGAGAGGACTATAGGCCTATCACATATCGCTTGAATTTCTCTTCGCTTATCACGTGTTTGAATTATTTTTATGATCTGTATAATGAAACTATATAATATGTTCATGAAACTTTAGTCTGGTCTGTATTCATGTTGTGCGGGACACTTAGATATTCTGAGAATGTCACCAGAATATGTGGCCTATGATTTATTGTCAGAAATTATCAGTAGCACTGCTTATTGAATGAGTTATGTCTAAGCAATACTCTTGGCATTTCCCTTCATACAATGTCATGGATAATGCTCACGACATGTAAATTACAAGGTGACAAAAGGCAGAGTGTAAGATATTTATTGGGTCACTTTCAATCCTGTGGTCTATGAAGATTTTTCTTCATTACCTGTTTGATAAAAAGAATTAGTCTACTGGCAAAATAAAGAAGTTTTAAACGGACAGTGACATGATTTGTCAAACTTCAGGTGTAAGCACATCACATTTGTTCAGTAAATCCTTAAGATTTTGTCTCGGTAAAGAAGTTAGTAGTTCCTGTGATATGTAGCTTCTGGTTCATCCTTTCTTCGCTATGCAAATTTGATTTTCGTCTTCATGTCGTAGTCACTTTCTCATTGGTTATCCCATTTTAGAAAAACGATGGATCTGCTAAGCGTCCTGCAGATGGCGCTGATCCCAGCATGGTGATGAGTAAATTTGGGGTATATACTACACTCCTCCTGCTTGTTTGGCTACCTTAGTCACATTTTAAATGTCACATTTTGGCTGCTGTCTTTACTTGAGTGTACTTTTCAAATCTTACTTGATTTTTGTCAGTTTATTGTCACTTGTCTGACATTGTTAACATTGCTCAACTGTCTTTTATGGAAACTTATCTTTTCATTGTTTTTTAACCTTGTGAGATATTTCAAAAAATAAGCATTTCTCTTGGTGTTTCACTCGCTGCTCATTTCGGACTATTCAGGAAAATCTTTCGTATATTTCTTACCAGTCTCTTGTCTGGTGCTTTCTGATTATCACTGAGAAAATAATTCAGTTACATTGAGCCTGGTCTTTGTCTTTTCTTTAGTCTTCCCATCATGCTTTGCATTAGGCCCCTCACAGAGGAACACGTCAACATACCACAGTTTACTTGTGCTGTAGTCTCATCACCGTGCATGAAGGAATTTATTTAGAACTGTTTGTCAGTTTTAATTGTTTGGAGAGATTGTGGAGTTGTGCAAAATTAGCTGCACCGTGCATGAAATTTATGTCAAACAATTTCTGTGATGTTATTTGCATGTAGCTGTTTTTTCACAGTTAGCTGTTAATCACATGCTATGGAACTGGGTCATTGTGTAACACTGCGTTGAAATAATTAAAATGTTCATCAAGACAGAAGAGTTACCCATCGAAAGAAATGCAACTTCTAGTTCACTGAGCCTCCTAACAATTAGTGTTAATTACCTGACCTGAAGAGGGCAGCACGCGCATGTAAAAATATCAGACATTTTGAATGCATGTACCTAATCTAGTCGCCTTTTCTAATATGTGACTAGTGTCTCTGCATAACACCACATTATCTCCCTTTGTTTATGTAGTGCTGCATTCACACAACCATCTTAAGAATGTTTTGCTAGAGCAATATAAGTTAAAACACTTTAAATTTTAAATGCGCTGTGCGAAACCTATTGCTAGTCTTCAAACATTTTAATATGTAAAACTCATTAACTAACGGTAGTAGCTTCAGCAAGAAAAGTTTTAGTTAAAATGTTTTAAAATTTGTCACATGCGTGAAAGCCAAGCATTTGAGCTGGAATGTTTTAACACATCACACACGATCATTGCTGAATAACGTTGCACTGCTAGAAGATTCCCAGATAATAATGTTGCTTAAACGTTTAAGCGGCATCGATCTTATCGTGTGAACAGAGAATGTATTTTCAACTAAAACCTACACAAAACGTTTTTAGATTATGGTCATATTACCAATACAGCATCATATTCTAGTATTTGAGTAAGTGGGTTCTATACTTTATACCATTTTTGTTTTTATATTATTTCTGGGTCAAGTACTTTCTTTCAATTGCTTTTCATTTTTTGTTTTATTTAGCCTATATTTTTGGCTGCCACTCGTAGGACTGGTCAATAGATGCATGTACATCAATTATTTGTTTTTGGCATTTCCAGATGAACGGAACCGATCTTCCATTTTTACCTCCAAAGAAAGGAGACATCTTTATCGTACCATCAGGAATTCGCCCTATTATGCAAAGGACGGGTATTGAGGTAAGCTGCAGTTTGTTATCCATCGCTACCTGATATCCAGACACTGTCATTTTTACTGATAAATGAAAAACGATGGTGTCGCGTCCCATAGTACTTTTATAGGAAGTTGTGAGCTTGAGAAGTTGCCGTGTTTTGTTGCCAACATGCCCCCTGATTTATGACAGTTTCTTTCTTGTGTGACTGTAAAATGGTGGCTATTTACCCTCCTTCCATCACAAAAATTATGCTTCATTTTTGCCACTTACGTATGTGAAATTTGTCTCAAATTGTTCTTTAATTTAATTAGAAATGTACTTAATGAGCTGTCGTGACATTTCATTATTGCTGAGCTCTACAAGTTGGTAAATGGATAGATTAGTAACGGATGAACAGTTAATGCTGAGCTCTACAAGTTGGTACATGGATAGAATAGTAACGGATGAACAGTTAATGCTGAAAAATGTCTCTGTGATAACTAGGAACTTACATTCTTTTGGTTAGTTAAGGAGCGATAATATGGTATTGAAGCACTTGTAGTGAAGCAATTTCCAATATGAAAGGCTCAAAAGCAATAGTGAGTGGTCACGTCTGCCATGTGGAGACATGAATTTTAAACGTGGCTAGACCTTCTGGAAGTGGGTGGCTTTGGAAATTGATTTAATTATGGAATTCATGGTAAGAAGCTGTTATGTTGGGAAGTAGTCAATACCCCAGCTCTGTGCTCTAAGCAGAGCTGGGATGTCCCTTAGTACTATCTAACGACATTACTCAGCGAAATTTCCTAATTTGTGATGCACAGAACGAGTTAAATGATATTCCTATTTTTTCAACGTTTGGCGTTTTACCTTTGTTAGATGTTTAGTTGATGTGTTTTGCCTCCTAGCTCGTACAAGAAGCGATACCTTGGTAACCATTTCTTGAAAGTAATAAGTTAACAGGGGCGGAAAAAAACTGCAGTCATTGTGGTTTCAATTGACCATCCATCACATGGCCAATATGGAACCATTCTCTTGCCGTTCTACCACATATCAGACTTTTGAAGATTTAAAGCCGCAGTAAACCTGCAGTCTGTCGTGTATACTAAGTTTGTATTTAGATCTCTCACCACTATAAATTTAACCTCGAATTGTTCCTAATCTGAAGACGAGTCATTTTTATGCGCCCACATATTTATATGTGGACGCATTATGCCGTCATCTCCGTCCGTCCGTCCGTCCGTCCGGGCGGCGTCCGTCCGGCGTCCGCTGCTCTATCTCCAAAACCCTTTGACATACGTTCATGAAATTTGGTACATATGTTCCATTCATGAATGGGATGGTATGTGCGAACTTTTGGACGGATCCGACTACCGGTGTGCCCCCTAGTGGCAATTTTAATTTTTTACGCTTACCTCTGTATCTTCACAAGTCCTTAACGGATTTTCATGAAATTTAGTATGTAGGCACCTATTAGTGCGATGACGCTATCCTCCCGTTTTCGGATGGGTTCGACCTAGTTTGCGACACCCAGTGGCCATTTTTACTGTTTTTGAGTCTGTTTTTTGGCGTCCACCCCTCTATCAACCAAACCGCTCTAAGTATGATTGTGAAAATTGGCATGTATGTTCTTACTATGAAGAGGACGGTTGACGCTGAATTTCCCATGACTTTGATTTCTGTGGCGCCTCCTAGTGGCAGTTTTTTTTTTCACCCATGGCTGTATCTCCCAAACCGTTTGCAGGATCTTTACTAAATTTAACAAGTGTGTTTATGTGATGTTGACAACGGATGATGACGACTTTAGGATGATTCTGACTATCGGTATGCCTCTAGTGGCAATTTAAGTATTTTACATTGACCTCTGTATTTTCATAGGTCTTCAGGCGTATACTTTGTGTTACTTCATGACTATGAAGGAAAAGTTCCAAGTAGAAATTTGTTTCAGGCATTCTAATGCTGTGCTAATCTCGTATGTTGGTAAATTTGTTTTCAATTCTATGTTTCTGTGGTGCTTTAAGCAACTGATGTATAGGATGTGCTTGTATTATGAAGATCACTCACATTTTGCCCCTAGCCTATTGAGGAGACAATGGCCATGCCTTTTCATTTTGCAAAGTACAACATACTACATATATGCCCTCTACTGGCCACTTTATGGTACCAATAAACAACCCTAGAAGGATACCGTATACGGTGCAATTGTGGGCGCATTTCAACGCTCTGCGTTGCTCTTGTTTATCTTGCAAAGAACTGACGGCTCCTTATTCTTGAGACCATGCTTGTTGAATAAAATGAAACACCGTGACGAGTCGACTTGTGGAACCTGTTCTCAAGCAATAACAGGCTGCCAGTTCTGTTCAAGCCCTGAATTCACACTTAGTGACTTAGACTGATTTCATGACAGGGAGTTACTGTGGCGTGAGGTGGGTTGTAGCCACTTTAAGACTTATGACAAAGGAATAGTATGTCAATTGCTAATCAAAATTACAGGTTGCAAACTAAGAAAAAATACACTTTATTATTGGTTTAATTTGTGTGGTGTAGCTGTCATGAATGACATTTGGTTAAGTTTACGTTATTTTCGTCAGACTTTGAAAAATTGACAAATTTGGTAATGTTTTGTGTTAAATAGTGAAGACTTGCATTAGAAATTGTGTATAGTGTTGTTATGGTGTTGACAGGTGCTGGCCTGGGGGGTCAGGAATATGAAGAAGTTCCAACTGCTCAAGTGCACCTCACCAAGTGTGGAGTTTGAGATCAGTGGCAACATGCTGGAGACGTCGACCATTAAGAGTACAAAGATCAACCCCAACTTTGACGTTTGCACATACTTCTTTGACGTGGTAAGTGCGCGTGCACCAAAACCTTTGTTCGGATATGTTAAATTTATTTCCGATGCTTTCACAGGACTATAGGGGCAGCCCTTGTGCACCTGTTGATTTATTTGACAACGAACCACATGTGTGCGGAAAGAACAACAGGAAGGAGCTGTGTTGTCCAGATACAAGCAGAGAAGTCAACACAAATCA
>NMRA01000093.1:555456-568890 GCA_002633005.1 Phoronis australis | reverse complement strand
TGAACAGTTAATGCTGAGCTCTACAAGTTGGTACATGGGTAGATTAGTAACGGATGAACAGTTAATGCTGAGCTCTACAAGTTGGTACATGGGTAGATTAGTAACGGATGAACAGTTAATGCTGAGCTCTACAAGTTGGTACATGGGTAGATT
Organism: Phoronis australis; assembly: GCA_002633005.1. Classification (NCBI taxonomy): domain Eukaryota; kingdom Metazoa; phylum Phoronida; family Phoronidae; genus Phoronis; species Phoronis australis. The sequence continues at coordinate 568,737 of NMRA01000093.1, read as the reverse complement.
AGTAACGGATGAACAGTTAATGCTGAGCTCTACAAGTTGGTACATGGATAGATTAGTAACGGATGAACAGTTAATGCTGAGCTCTACAAGTTGGTACATGGATAGATTAGTAACGGATGAACAGTTAATGCTGAAAAATGTATCTGTGATAACTAGGAACTTGCATTCTTTTGGTTAGTTAAGGAGCGATAATATGGTATTGAAGCACTTAAGAAACAATTTCCAATATGAAAAGCTCAAAAGCAATAGTGAGTGGTCACGTCTGCCATCTGGTGACATGAATTTTAAACGGGGCTAGACCTTCTGGAAGTGGGTGGCATTGGAAATTGATTAATTATGGAATTCATGGTAAGAAGCTGTTATGTTGGGAAGTAGTCAATACCCCAGCTCTGTGCTCTAAGCAGAGCTGGGATGTCCCTTAGTACTATCTAACGACATTACTCAGCAAAATTTCCTAATTTGTGATGCACAGAACGAGTTAAATGATATTCCTATTTTTTCAACGTTTGGAGTTTTACCTTTGTTGGGTTTCTGCTGTGACTGGGTGTTAGATGTTGAGTTGACGTGTTTTGCCTCCTAGCTCCTACAAGAAGCTATACCTTGGTAACTATTTCTTGGTAACTATTTCTTGAAAGTAATAAGTTAACAGGGGCGGAAAAAAACTGCAGTCATTGTGTGACCATCCATCACATGGCCAATATGGAACCATTCTCTTGCCGTCCTACCACATATCAGACTTTTGAAGACTTAAAGCCACAGTAAACCTACAGTCTGTCGAGTATACTACGTTTGTAGTTAGATTTCTCACCACTATAAATTTGACCTCGATTTGTTCCTAATCTGAAGACAAGTCATTTTTTATCTTGCAAAGATCTGACGGCTCCTTATTTCTTGAGACCACGCTTGTTGAATAAAATGAAACGCCTTGACGAGTCGACTTGTGGAACCTGTTCTCAAGCAATAACAGGCTGCCAGTTCTTTTCAAATCCTGAATTCACACTTAGTGACTTAGACCGATTTCATGACAGGGAGTTACTGTGGCGTGAGGTGGGTTGTAGCCACTTTAAGACTTATGACAAAGGAACAGTATGTCAATTGCTAATCAAAATTACAGGTTGCAAACTAAGAAAAAATAAACTTTATTATTGGCTTAATTTGTGTGGTGTAGCTGTCATGAATGACATTTGGTTAAGTATCCGTTATTTTTGTCAGACTTTGAAAAATTGACAAATTTGGTAATTGTTTTGTGTTAAATAGTGAAGACTTGAGAAATGGTGTGGTTATGGTGTTGACAGGTGCTGGCCTGGGGGGTCAGGAATATGAAAAAGTTCCAACTACTGAAGTGCACCTCACCAAGTGTGGAGTTTGAGATCAGTGGCAACATGCTGGAGACGTCGACCATTAAGAGTACAAAGATCAACCCCAACTTTGACGTCTGCACATACTTCTTTGACGTGGTAAGTGCGCGTGCACCAAAACCTTTGTTCGGACATGTTAAATTTATTTCCGATGCTTTCACAGGACTATAGGGACAGCCCTTGTGCACCTGTTGATTTATTTGACAACGAACCAAATGTGTGCGGAAAGAACAACAGGAAGGAGCTGTGTTGTCCAGATACAAGCAGAGAAGTCAACACAAATCAAAACAATTGAGAATCAAAACCACCAGTGTTGCTCGTCTCAAAAACATAGATCTTCCGCTAAATCATCTCTCTTGTTCTAGATGTTGCCAAAGGAGGAGCTGTACATGCCCCCAATGAACGTCCGTGTACGTGACCACCGACAGTTTGGCCGTAAACCTCTTGTGGGCATCCACACGATTAAAACTCTGGAGCCTTTCCGCTGCACCCCTAGTGCCAAAGTCGAGGAAATCGTTGACGTCGATCAGGATGATGGTGAGGAGCTAGTTGGATCCGTCTTGTTCATGTTGTGAATATCATTAGAATCCCGGCAGGTCTCAGAGTGTCTGGTACTCTGTCAATAGATAAGGAAAGAACTACTAGTTCCAACACTTTGCAATATCACCATTTCTGAGTTAGGTTCTATTTATGTGGAGCTGAGCAATCATGATGTCAGTAACATGTTCAATTATAGTAGCTCTTTGAAGCATGAGAGATAATAGGGCCTTGTATCTGGTGCTGAACCACTAGGGAGGGGTTAACAGTAGACCACATTGATATCTGTATATGCGACCTTATCCATCTGCGATATTCACTTAATGGAAGATATATTTGTGAAGCGTACTTCCGCTTTACTCCCAGCTCTACCCTTGCTTGTAAACAAACCATGACTTAGTCTGACAGGCATTTTGATTTTTTACAAGCTTATCTAATTGGCACCTGTGTCTGTTTCATTGACATTAGAGGTACCAGTGCCAATTGATGACGAGTTTGTGCTGGACATGCCTGGGACGGAGGAAGGACTCCCTGAGGCTGCAAATGAAGAGGCTTTGCAAAGAAAGGTTGGTAGTTTTAATTGCGCGATTGCAGTATAGTCATGTGGTTAAATTTATTTATTAAGTTTGGTTTTCTTTTTCGGAAAAAGTTGAACTTTTTAATATTAGTCACATTTAGGCAGAAAAATTTGTTTGGATAAAACATCTGTATTTATAAATAAAAAACTTGTTTCTCTTGCTGTTCCATTGTATGACATTGTTTGCTGTGACTGTTTTATGTGCCATGATATACAGGGTTCCAAGGATAGGCTACGGCAGACGGCTATTGACATGGTACGTCTGCTTACAATCCTGTATTGGCGACGCACTGTGCTTGTATGATCGGGAGCACTGCCATGCGCTGGTTTCTGAGTAAATTCACTTTGTTCTGTAAACCCCCGCAATAAACCGCGACAGTGATTAGATTTTATTTCAGGTTGCACTCGTGTTCGGGTAGTTCATGATCAAGAATCAAATTGCAGTTCCGGGGCCCGTCCCAAGAAACTGACTTAAATTTATTTTTGACTTAAGTCTAACATTTGTCTCAACTTCCAAACTTTCAAACTTCCACATCTGGTAAGTTAATCAAACTAGAGACAAAACATAAGTCAACAACTTAAGATCACTTTCTTGGAACAGGCTTAAGACACATTGAAATTTTATCTTAGAATTGACTATATTTAAGATTTGTCTTAGCCTTGGTTTTCTTGAAATGTGCTCCTGACCCTGTTGTTGTTGTGTTTCCATTTATTTAGTGCTTATACTTATGAAACTCAATTTAGTGGAAGCCAATCTTTTCAAAAATGTCTGTAATCAGTAGTGTTTTTTACTTAGAAAACAAAGAGTAGTAAAATACAAGTGTTCTGTTTTTCCTTAATATTTGTATGCTGTCAGCACCGTTTTTGTTTTCTTTTATTTTCAAGAGAGAAGAAGAGAGGGAACGTCTGGTATGTTAGTGGAGTTATGCAGATCAATTAACAGTTTATCTGAGGCCACTGGCTTTAATCAATATCTAACTGAGGCCACACACCCTAAATATGTAGCTGTAGCATACTAAACTAACAGTCTGTCCCGAGCACGTCAAACATTTCTAAACAACATAGTTTCAGCATGTATGCTAGCAGTCGCAATCCACTTCCTGTTAAGGCATGAACTGATGTGTATCGTGCGTAATTGTTCACTTGTCGAACAATTCAGCAATGCTGTGTGAAACAAGTCCAGTATTTTCTCATCTTGAGCCTTGTGTGCTATATTAGTCTGTCTATACTTTTTTACAGGTGCTCGCTTGATCTATACCTTTGATTGACCTCAACACTCTTTAGTTTCTGCTGTAGTCATTTGGAGCTTTTTCTTCGTTTTCAGATCCATTTTGTCACCAAAGAAAGTTCTTTGTCAAATGTTGTTGGTCTTGTAAGCTGTGCAATCTCATCAATTTCAGCACCATGAGGCAGATGATTGAAGCTTTTAATATAAGGATATGTAGCAACATTTGAAATCTCTTACCATTGATGACATGCACGCACCCAGCCTTAAAAATTGGGAGGCTCAAATTTTTGAGAATGTAGACCTTTTACTAAGATTCACATGTTGCGTTTAGAGCTATGAATTGCGCATTCATCAACTTTTGATAGTCCCTGCTTTTTGGTGGACTTTTGTCTTGTTTTCTACTTTATTTTGGAGTTTTTGTTTCGCTGAGGCAGACCTTTTTGTCTACTTTTGCCAAATCGTTTGAGCCCCCCGAGCCCCCCGAGCCCCCCCCTGGGTGTGCGCATGGATAATTTATTGAGTATTATCTTTTAGGCCTACCTGACAATGCTTTGAGAAATTATCCACATTCACAACAACAAAAGAAAGATTTGAGAAATAAAGAAACATTAATTTTGTCAAATATCTTTGTCTGAAATTGGTGGGATTTTATCCTAATCAAACTGTATAGCTTGTTAATGCTTACTAACACAAATCTTCGTACATGGAATGACAGTTTTTGCAGGGCAAAACAAGGTTTCAAAGTTTGGATGGAAAAAATGATTGTTGGAAGAATGTTGTCAACAGTTTTTGATGCAATTTAATCAAAAGGCTTTGGGGAATTTGGTTTGGAAAACTCTACAATGGGTAAATTATGAGGTAAAAGTTACGACAAATATAAAGAATAATGTAGTTAAAGTAATTTACAAAAATACCACCTTAATGACAGGTTAGACCACCAGGAGGCGATGTTTTCAATTATAGCTCATCCAAATAACAACACTTGTTGACTTTCCAACAAACTATGCGAAAAACTGCATTGTAATAGACTGGGTCTACTCTAATTTGTTTCCAGGATGTTTTTGTAGTACATTGTTTTTATGAAATCCTTGCTTAAATTGGGATCATTTTCTTCCAGCTGTTGCCAGAGTTTGCTTTGTTTCCAGGAAAGTTGCCAGGGTGTAGCATAATGCTAATAATAAAGTCGACCCTTGGACTCCATGAAACAAAAATGTCCTGCTCTCAATATGTATTAAATGGAATTTTTTGTCAACTTTTTTAGTGAAATTGTGTGTGACAGTACTTGCTAACAGTTTATTTTCTTTGTTTATGAAAGCCACTATTCAAGTTGCCAAAGCTTTTTAAGCGCAGAAAGTTTTCTAAACTGCTTAAGGTATTTGTACGTGAACATTTTTTAAAAAAAATATGAATGGGTGGATGGTTTTCTCATTTTGTAGATTAGAGGGCTAAGTTATAATCAGTGGGACTTACTTTTGCGCCTTGAAAGGTATTCATAAACGTGGCTAGGTATTTCAAAGTGGCTCTGTACCCAACCTTCCGTCGCAAAGAACAACTTTTTGGTTTAGACCACTCACCATTAAGAATTGGTCTAAAATTTTCCATTAGCCAAAATAGATGCTTCAAAGGAACTGACAGTTTGCTATTGCTTGAGACCAGGCTCTACAAGTTCATGGTGTGCCATTTAATTCGGAGAGCATGGTCCCTAATAATGCGAGACCAAAAATCAATTTGCATCTGACTACGAAGCAAGTTGAGACCTATTTCATAAGGGTTAGTGTACTACATAAATAGTTATTTTCTTTGGCGGTACATAAGTTTATAGCCGCTAAAAATGACTGAAAATATGACGTCATCTGGGTCAAACTACTGGTTGGGTTACACCATCAGTCACCTGGAACCATTTGTATTCAATTTCAAATAATGTAATCAAACTTTTTCAGACTTACGCATCCGCTGATGCTTTGGGAGAAATTGTCAGAATAACCCTATCCCAAAAACTCCTCTTTCACAGAGGTAGTTACTAGTCATTCATGTTGACGTAGTCACAAACCATGGTTTAAAGATTTGAATGACGTTAAAATACCTTTCAAAACGTAGAACTGAGTCTTGTGCCTCATTAGATAACAAAGGTAGACCCCAGTACTCTTGTGATCTATCGGATTCTGCCTCGGGATTAAATATTTATGTTCTCGCTGAATGATTCCGTTTCGGTGTATCATCTTCATAGCCATTGATGATGTCATTGGTTCTCATTGTCCTTCCCTCTGTTTTTGTAAGCCATCAAAGAAGGGGTTTCGCTTACCTAAAATGAAGTCTTTCACAAGAAAGGTAGTTTTTGATGTTGTTTTGTGTTCTGTCAGCCAGTAATGTGAGTTAGCGTTACCTTGCCTTGTCTGTTTAAAGCTCTGGGGCTAAATGTCAGTGCAATTTGTGATTATGCACGGAAAGTCGTTAAAGGCCCAGTTGTCAAGATGGGTTATTTTTTCTTTCCTTCCTGTGTTATGTACTGTTTGTCAGTCGACTGCTTTACTTTGCTCTATTTTGCCAAGACTACACATCTTCTAACATGTCAAGTCTTGTCATGTTTTTATGTCACAGAAAAAATTCAGACACATTGAACACGACTAATTTCAGCCGACAATGAAAATTCATTTCCCTAAAAAGTAGGAATAAGTTGGTGAATAGCTTCTAGGAAATTTTTTACTCAATATCTGTGACTATGGAAACACTGTTGTGATTTTAAAATAGATTTTGCTATGCCATTGAAATCAGTCTTACCGAAAACTTTATATTGAGCAAAAATGCCGTCTATGATTTTCACATTCGTCTCTCGTCCTTTCTGTAGTGCATGACTGTTATATCTTGGTGTTTACTATAACTCAAGGAATTACACTTGCACATTTATTTCTGAAGGTTTCGATTCCTTTTGAAACTAAAAAACCTAAATTTCTTTTCTGTAATATTTCGATATTTTCTGTTTATCTGTAGTTTGATGTGGCTGTATCCATTTTTGTGCTTTTTCATGTTGTTTTTTCTCTGGTTATTTATTATAAAGATATTGTCATACAGTTTAGCTTCTCTTCAAGCCAACACTTTGTGAGTTATTTGATTTTAATTTATTTGTTTGAAAAGGAACAATTTCAAAAAGTGTTATTTTGGACAAAAGTTTGGAAAATTTCTGCCATTTATAATTAAATTACTGTATAACAGTTGGATCCGGGTCACGGCACCAAAGACGATTAAGGTTTTTCAATTTGTGATCTTCATTCTAAATAATGTGCCAGTCTCAAACCATATCATCACACTAATGAAATAAATGTTTTCAGCTTGTAATTGTTTGATGTTTTCACACTTTACGGTAAAAATTTTCGGGACACACTAGGGTAAAAAAGAGAAATACGATTTGGTCAAAATTTTTAAACAAAAGCATTGCATGTAGAATGTTTTGACATTATTGTTGACATGATTTGTATGGCACAGCTGTTGGCAAATGACACTGGGTAAAATTTTTAGTATTTCCAGCAATGCAGTAAGGCTAATTTTTCATCAATCGTTTAATAGATTTTAATACCGATGATCGTCTCTTTATTTTATACTAATTTACTCTTCTTAACCGTCGGTAACTGCACGGCATTACGACATCTATTTTATTTATTTATAAGCCTAATTTTTATGTGCCTTCCTTGTCCTTGCGGCATTCAGTATCCATTGCTGTATCTCAAAAATCCCTTGATGGATATTCATGATATTTGGCAAGCTTGTCCCTATCATGAATGAGACAGCAGATGGATTTGACTACTGCTATGCCCCCTTGTGGCAATTGTACTTTTATACGTTATTGTCTTTCTACCAAGTTCCTTGACAGATTTTCGTGGAACTTGGCGAGTGTGCTTTGAGACGACGACACCTTCAGATGGATTCTACATAACTATGTGCTTTGTAGAAGCTATTTTTATTATTTTTGCATCTCTCTTTCTATCTGGCCTAGCAGCTTGAAGGTTCGTTATAAATACAATAGAATGCGTTCCTCTGAGATGAGCACGTCAAACTACTCCATTGCCCCCTAGTGGCAGTTCGGGTTTTCTTTACTGTGGTTCTATATTTACCAAGTTCCTTGATGGATTTTCATGAAATTTGCTAAACAGATTAAGGAAACAACAACATGTCGTGTTTAGATGGACTAAACATTCTGTGCCACCTAGTGGCCATTTATATTATTGTTTTATTGTTGGGTCATTTTGGGGTCCATCTGTTTAGTTGCCAAAACTCTTGAAGGATCATTCTGTTGTAGTGATCGCAAGTGACAAAGAATTTCGGGTGGGTCCAACTACTGTGGCACTCTCTATTTTGCCTGTGCCTCAGTATTTAAAGATCATTGATGCATTTGGGAAATGTGTTCTGCTTGAAGAGAAATATGACTTAGATTTTGGGATGAGTCATACTACTATGGCGCCCCCTAGTGGCAATTTAGGTTTTCTTTGCATATGTCTATGGTTTACTAAGCTTCTTAATGAATGTTCATGAAATTTGATGCATAAGTTTCTATCAAGTAGATAGCAGAATTTAATTCCTTCAGACAGATTTGAGTCTTACTGTGTCCAGTGGCCTTTTTATCTTTACGCACGAGGATACATAGGAACTCCCTTAAAGTCATGTCATTTGCGGTTCAGTCATTTGCACATTTTGACTCTTTTCATTCTTCTTGTATCCATTAGTGTGGTCCAAAAAATTGTTACCGTAGTTTTGTTCCTTATTGCAAGTAGTAATCTGGGCTTGGGTTCTGTTATTGTTTCGGTTTGTTTTGAAAATGACTGGATTTGTCTAATCGTGTAGAGTAGTCTTCTAAAATAATTGCCAAACTTGATGTTTACATTTTGCCAAACCTTCTGCTACTGTTTTATGTATACCCACAATTCATCAAAAGATAATGTCTGGTGGTAGCTATGGTATACTTCGGAACCAATGATGAAGCACTTATTTGGTGCTGTCAAATTATTATTTACCAAAAATGAAGAAATGGTTAACACCTGTTCAATGTCATATGCCCAAAATTGCTGTACAGTAATTCAGATGTGGTTCCAACCAAGTCTATTCTGCAGATTGTCATGATATAACAAAATAGTGACTTTGCACAGACAAAGCCAATTGCGGTAGGACTCAAAATGTCAGACAAGGGAAATCTTATTTTCTCTTTTTTGATTGCTTATTACTTGGCGCTAAGCTCACTTGTACATGTTAGTAAAGATGGAAATTTCATGATCAGATGTTCAACATATTTACACGTCGTTTACAACTCACTTTTTTCCATTGCGGATATGTCGTGCTAAAGTAAGTCTTATCCGTGTTTAAGCTCTGTACCATGGCTACCAATAGAGAAAATTCTGGAAAATTCATGGACATTCATGACAATCATGTTTGAAGATCTTCAAAAATGACAAAAGAGCAGTTTTGGCGGTTATTTTTATTCGAAATGGATGAGATTTTACCGTAGAACCTTTCGAATGTGACTGTACCACCTTGTGAATGTGATGTAACAGTGTTACTTTGGGTGTGCTGAAACTGTTCAGCAAAGTAAAGAGATTACAGCAAATTTCTAGATGCTGATCAGCATTTTCGAGTTTCAGGTGGCCTTTTTTAACTATTTTTAAGTAGTTAACTATCATTCTCCAGAGCATGCCATTTCGGGAAAGATGATTTTTATTCCATTTCGTTGCTTGAATCTGAACAAAAGTAATGAATTAAAAAATGTTTTAAGTCATGAACATTCATATCAGGGAGTACCTGTTTGTACCGAACTGTGCTGTTCTGCATCTATTTTTCCTGATCCTCGTAGCCTAGAACTAGTCACAGGAAATTTTTTCTTTGTAGAAAAAAGGAATTGTTGACCCTGAGGTAGTTGCTGATGAATGTATCTTCAATTTTGTCAATGTTGTTTTCTCTCCATTGTACTTCGTTATTTTACAAGTGACCATTTTATCTTGAGTGAAGGTTGTGGATGCTCATAGCCGTACTGTGTGCTTTATATGTTCCACATGCTTGATTCGAATGCATTACTTGTGAGGATGTCTAAGCTGATATCTATCAGATATATTACGAACATTCTGTATTTTGTCACTGGCATGCCTAAAGAAAGTTTTGAGTTTTTCGATTTCACGATTAATATTTGAATTTCTGCTTTTACGAAGCCTCATTTCATTTGTTTATTTGTTTTGCTTATGGGTTTGTTTTTCTTTTTAATGTTATCACTGCCATGCCATGGGCAGTTGCGTGTTTAAATCCTGACCTTTCTATTGCGTAATGTGTTGTTGATGTTATGCATGTCTATGTATGTTGCCACAGTTGGCGGACATGGAGTCGTATTTCCCCATCCGTGCCTCAGAAGAAGAATACGCAAGACCACTGGCTTTTGTATGATTTTTACCAAATACATTTAATGCACTCGATATCTCAGGGGCACAAGACACAGCCTGGGTTTCTCATCATGAAGGGTCACTGCACGACTGCATGGCAGTGTAGCCTGGTGGCAAATACAAGCAGTACTACCGTTGTTTCCACAGGAAGTTCCTGATGGATATTGTGTTTGATGAGCATGTGTGCTTGCATGACTGTAGACTGTAATGATGTAAAACTGTGCATGCATGCAGACTAGAACTGTAGTGTTGTAGAAATTTCTATCTGGTGCCTGGATGCAGTGCCTCTGTATTAATTTGGTGTTGGTATCTTCAAGATAAATATCGCATGTTACATGAACGCCAACCTCTACGATCCATTCCCTTAGTTGTTAGCAAACTTATTATACTATTTGGTTCAATGTCCGTTAAGTGGTAAATAAGATTAAGATTAAGACTTAAAGAGGCTTTAAACCACCATTCCTTCAAAGAAATTAACTTTTAATGGAGACCCTTTACTATTATTTAATCAATCTCAAATTGTTCCTTAATTGGATGAGAGGTTATTTTGGTCTTGCAAATAACTGACCAACTATTGAAGTTAGGGCTTATAGCCTCTTGAATGGTGTTAAATATTTGATGTGATAATTTTTTGTCAAACTGGACAAATTTGTGGAATATTAATCCTTGTGTGTGAACTGTTGGAGCAAAAATGATTTCATTAATAAGGATAGCAAAAAAACAAAATAAGAGAGGAAATATTAATTTCTTAGCGAAATTACTGTGAGGCACTCGAGACTGTTTTTGTTGCTTAAGTCACAGCTTGGTTGCGTGGCACCTTTCATTATAACATGTTGTAGATTCCCAGTACAAAGCGTAGTTGCTTGAAACACTCGGTATTTTCTTCGTCGTTGTGTACGCTTACTAAATATAACATGATTTTCCGATGTAGGGCCAATCCTTATTGGATGAGGAGATAGATTGGTGGTCGAAGTACTATGCCTCTATTGGTGATCTTGAGAAGTGTAAGAAGTATGAAGAGAAAGGATTTCTACCTCTGCAGGTACTTAATACGCCATTATTAACATGATGGCTGAAAGATGATGGAAATTCAAAGTGAATGAAAATATTTTTTGGCAATCTGTAAACCATTTACAGAGTGTATGCTATGTTTATCTGTTTTTTGTAGTTACCATAAGATTTTTTGAAACATTCTGTTAACATCTGATTCATTAATTTTTCATTGGTAAAAAGAGGTCATTCATTGGTAAAAGTAGGTCATTCATTGGTAAAAGTAGGTCATTCATTGGTAAAAGTAGGTCATTCATTCAGGGAAGTAAGTTGGAAGTTGCGAGGAAACATTTTGTAACGTTTGGTACTCATGAAATGTCTCGTCACGTACAGATTTAAGCTGTGTTTTTGTGATTATATGCCGTTTTGTGTTTATAGATGTGATTGGTGAGGTGATATTGAAAGCAATGGTTTTGACACCATGTTATGTGATGGAACAGGAACTGGTAAATAAATACTGCTAATAGTTAATATGTGCTATGATGGTAATACAATCATTTATTTCTCCCATGCTTTAGATCATACCGTCTGCGTTAGAAGACGTACCCGATTACGAAGAGTTCAAGGACTTTTGTCACACGTTTGAGTTAAAACGAGGCAAACAGGTCGACGATGAGGAGTCGTTTATTGCGGGCGAGTTCAAGGGGTCGTTCAGGATATATCCGCTACCACCGGACCCTAGTGAGCCTTTGCCTCCAAAGGTGTTTGATAACCTCCCCCCTAGTACACCTGAAGAGTGTGTTGTACGTGTGTACATTGTGAGAGCAGATGATCTTCAGCCGATGGATCCTGGTGGCCTGGTATGTAATGGCAGGGGAATACAGGGACATGTCACTCAGTTTGCACAGTCTGTATATCTCTCACTAATCTTACCTTGTTCTTTACTACTGCATCCACAGAAAGGTTAAGGTCCCGCTGAGAATGACAAGGGTGAGGATAAATTAAAAAGTACCTGATACATTGAAGTTGTAATTGTCCTGTGTTGACCTCATCTGGGGCATGAATATTGTAATTGTCACGTGCTAACCTCATCTGGGACATGAATATTGCAATTGTCATGTGCTAACCTCATCTAGGACATGAATGTTGTAATTGTCATGTGCTAACCTCATCTGGGACATGAATATTGTAATTGTCATGTGCTAACCTCATCTGGGACATGAATATTGTAATTATCGTGTGCTTACTTCATCTGGGACATGAATATTGTAATTGTCATGTGCTAACCTCATCCTATTATCCTATCTCGACTGGTAACCTGTTCTTTAGTACTATTTACCTTGCTGTGAGTAATGGTCCTAATGCTGTCAACTAAACACAGGGAACAAACTTTCAATTGATAACCAAGCGCTTTTAATGGTCAATATGTTCTCTAAGTTTGTGTTCATTTGTGGACCTATGTTTTCAGGCTGACCCTTACATCAGTATCAAGTTGGGCAAGATCAAACAGAACAACCGTGACGAGTATATTCCCAATCAACTCAGCCCAGCATTTGGAAAGTAGGTGCTTGCCCTCCTGTTGGCTAGTGTGACAACACTGTAGTCTTTCAATATCAATATCTGTCTTTGCTTTGTCATTATTACGGTATTACTGTGCAACACTGCTGATCAGGTGTTAAATGAAAATGAAACGCTTAGACTTATAAATTAACATTAATGTGAGATGGTGAATACTGAAGTGCTGATAGATTATCTTTTATTTTGTAATGGAAAGCCAGGCGTACAGTGTAACGTTATCAATCACTATCAAACTTAATAGTCCGGCCCTTAGCAGCCAAAAACCCCAAAACATTTACATCCCGGATTAAAGCACCAAATTTGGTACACAGATAGTTTGGGACACGCTGAATTTCATGGGGGTCGGTTGCCCGAAATTTGAGGTCAAGGTCAAGGTCAAATCAAGGTCAAAGGTCATGTGGGTAATTTTTTTGAAATGGCTTCAGACGAAATATCTGTTTCATTACTGTTTCAGGTGATAAACAGGAGGCTTTATTTTTATGTTAATTATTGTTAATAACTTGTACAAATAAGTTAAAAGTAAAAAAGTAATTTTCCAGACACTTATGATGATAATTATCCTAATTAATATAGCATATACATTTTCAATGAAAAATAAGTCTA
>NMRA01000093.1:510101-555427 GCA_002633005.1 Phoronis australis | reverse complement strand
AATACTGCTAATAGTTAATATGTGCTATGATGGTAATACAATCATTTATTTCTCCCATGCTTTAGATCATACCGTCTGCATTAGAAGACGTACCCGATTACGAAGAGTTCAAGGACTTTTGTCACACGTTTGAGTTAAAACGAGGCAAACAGGTCGACGATGAGGAGTCGTTTATTGCGGGCGAGTTCAAGGGGTCGTTCAGGATATATCCGCTACCACCGGACCCTAGTGAGCCTTTGCCTCCAAAGGTGTTTGATAACCTCCCCCCTAGTACACCTGAAGAGTGTGTTGTACGTGTGTACATTGTGAGAGCAGATGATCTTCAGCCGATGGATCCTGGTGGCCTGGTACGTGATGGCAGGGGAATACAGGGACATCTCACTCAGTTTGCACAGTCTCTATATCTCTCACTAATCTTACCTTCTTTACTACTGCATCCACAGAAAGGTTAATTAAGGTCCCACTTTGAATGACAAGGGTGGGGATAAATTAAAAAGTACCTGATACATTAAAGTTGTAATTGTCCTGTGTTGACTACATCTGGGACATGAATATTGTAATTATCGTGTGCTAACCTCATCCTATTATCCTATCTCGACTGGTAACCTGTTCTTTAGTACTGTTTACCTTGCTGTAAGTAATGGTCCTAATGCTGTCAACTAAACACAGGGAACAAACTTTCAATTCATAGTCAAGCACTTTTAATGGTCAATATGTTCTCTAAGTTTGTGTTCATTTGTGGACCTATGTTTTCAGGCTGACCCTTACATCAGTATCAAGTTGGGCAAGATCAAACAGAACAACCGTGACGAGTATATTCCCAATCAGCTCAGCCCAGCATTTGGAAAGTAGGTTGTTGTCCTCCTGTTGGCTATTGTGACAACACTTTAGTCTTTCAATATCAATATCTGTCTTTGCTTTGTCATTATTACAGTAGTACTGTGCAACACTGCTGATCAGGTGTTTAATGAAAATGAAACGCTTAGACTTATAAATTAACATTAATGTGAGATGGTGAATACTGAAGTGCTGATAGATTATCTTTTATTTTGTGATGGAAATCCAGGCGTACAGTGTAACATTATCAATCACTATCAAACTTAACACATGTGATCAAACAAACTTAACTGCAGAATGCTGGACTAAAAGTAATCTTTTTGGATGGTTAACCAAGTTAGCTTACTAAAGGAAGAGTGTAATTTTTAATTACTTTGTGCATGATTTTTTAGCTAGATTGTTCCAAAGCCGTGTAGCTATACAATTTGGTAGCTTGACAGTTGAGGTTACCATGGCAGCCACTGTCAATTAATGGCACCCTTCGTTTTTGCAGAATGTTTGAGATGACCACAACCATCCCAATACAGAAGGATCTACTCATTCAGGTCATGGACTATGACCTTTTATCCACTGATGACATCATAGGGGAGACTGTCATTGACTTGGAAAACCGTTACCTGACCAAGTTCAGAGCTACCTGCGGTCTGCCAGCGCAGTATCACATGTAAGTTTCGTGTAGGTGAATTTGCCACTATTGCGGGTAAGGGTCGTGACCTAAGACTTTTATGGGAATGTTCATCATTGGCTCCTCAGGTGAGGCAGTTTTTTGGATGGCTTGTGCATAAGTTATCTGTTGTCTGTGCTCTCAGTTTGATTTTAGTATATCTTGTATTGCTTTGTGGCCTTTGTGTAAGGGTCATGAACTATGACCTCTAATCTGCTGGTGACTCATGCTGTCAACATTAACAAGACTATTGAAATAACATGAAAGTTTGGTCATAAATGATAGGTAAACAATTCGGTCTAAGTACAGTCTATGCTGAAACTGAGACTTTTAAAGAAAATTCATGGTTTCCATTAACTTAATTATTTCAAAATCAATTTGCTGTGAAATCAAACCAAACTGTTGTTCAATGTGCGTTACATTTCCGCTTTCGGAGTTGACTTTGTTAGCCCATTATCTTGTTATAGTTCTGGGCCGAATGCCTGGAGGGATTCCAAGCGTCCTAGAGAGATTCTGGAAGATTATTGTGCTAAAAACTGGATGGAGCCACCTGAACTCCATGGCAACAATGCATTCAAAGTGGGCAATAAAATCTACAAGTTATCGGATTTTGGTGGGTTTTCTTTCCGAAGTGTTTCTTTTTATGTGTTTGGAGATTTTATTTTATTTTTTGTTATAATTAAGATATGTTTTGTTAAAAGTGCAGATCTGTATGCCTTGTGTATTAATCTTAGGCCTTGTGCAGTACTCATTTGGTCAGATTCAGTTCAGCAGCTGCACCAGTTAATGACATCTTTTCAGTCCATAATGTACGGTAAAATTGGATGTACTAATTCACTTTATGGAAATCTTTAAAATTTGAGGAGACTTTTAAACATTGCTTTGTATGTGACATCAACCATGAGTTGTTCAATTTTAGAAGGAAACCTCGCAGACAATCCTCACATGGGTATTCCCGAAGAAAGGCTCGCACTTCACATTCTAAACACCTTCCCATTGGTTCCTGAACACATCGAGACACGACCTCTGTACAATCCTCTGCAGCCATCTATTGAGCAGGTACAGAACTGCATGACCCATTGTGGACAGTGTTGTGACCTAGTTATGAAGGCAAAATAGAACCAGTTGTAATAACTGACTGATGGCTTCCTTAGTTTTAAATTGTTACGCTATTTTACATCAAAGGATCGAGTTTTTGTTTTGATGGAAGTCTATTGAAGCTACATTGAGCCCTGCTTTAGTGGATCAAAAACTGTCAATGTCAAAATAAGGAAGAATTAAAGAAAGAAACGGATTGCTCTGCCGAAAATAATACCTTTTACCTATGACCTCCGTAGTACAGACCCCACTATTACCATAGAAAATGAGAAATGTTAATTTGCCTTTTTATTTCATCTAAAATTAAACCAAAACGTTCGACATTGGGCATCTTGTGAAACTGAACATTCCGTCATGATAGTTACACTACCTAATCAGCAGCCCAACGTACCTTTAAGATTAATTTAACAAATTACAAGTAATCACCATGGTAAGCCATAGAGTTACCTCCATCAACATCGGAAGGTGTTCAACATAATTGTACTCTGTGTCACACTGAATTTTTGTGTCTGTTATGACTTTATCTTTTAGTAAATTGATGTGCTAAATATTATTAAGAAATAAAGAGCTAAGATTATATTTTTCACCCTATATTAGTTATTTCAAAATTAAAAAAAAACAAATTAAGGCATTATTGTTTTAAATTGATGAAATTATTATTAAAATCTTTGTTGAGCTGGTTAAACAATCTTTTGTATTGTTTACTCCAGTAATATTCATTTCTCATGGTAATTTTTTGACAATTGTTGGCTGCATCTCAAGAATAACTCATTTATTTCTCAACCAAAATCTACTGATGGCTGTCTTATTATTCTTTTAAGGGCAAGCTGCAAATGTGGGTAGATATATTACCAAAGTCTCTAGGACCCCCCGGTCCACCGTGTATCATCGAGCCTCGTGTAGCCAAGGAGTAAGTGCTTGTGTACTTGTCAGAATAATGTCTCACCTTATAACATAGGTTATCTATTCAGTATTACTTGGTTAGTGGGAATCGTGTAATTTGCACATGAACTTAAATTAATTACACATTCAAGATGTTTTATGAGACAGTATGGTCCTTGCAAACATTCCATTCCTTGCTCAAGTTTCAGTAACTGGAGATTAAAATGCCTCCTTAATATTGAATGTAACGCATGTTTAACTGGAAGTTGAAGATGACAAGAGTTGTTTAGCAGAGCTTGATAGCACTTTAACTATCAGCAAATTGTGGGACTGCAGAAATGAAGTTGAGCTAAAAACCATGTGCGTGTGTTCATAACTGTGGTGCGGAATTCTGGTTATGCATAGAAGCCAGCTACCTAACTGTGTATGTGTGTCTGAATGTCAAAACACACCTAGTAAAGGATGTGGGTAAAAATTTCGGCTATATAAGCTAAGCTCGCTTTTTTCAGTTCACATAGCTCTATTTGCGGTACTCTTGGAACGAAACTTACATCAAAATTGAGCACTCCAATCGTGTGTTAGTTTTTACAACTCTAACATTTAAATGACACTTACCTTGTCTCATGCAACCGTTTAAAAGAAAGAAATAAACGTCATTTTCTTGCATCGCTCTCTCGCTTTTGTGACAAAGAAAAGTCGGGCAAAAATCTCAAAATAGTACACTCGTGACACACACGTGTGCCATTTGCTTGATTTTTGGTTTGGCGAAGTGACATCTTTTGGGAAACAATGACAAATTTGCTGAAGCAAAATTCCCTGACAATTTTGGTTAGCTGGTAAAACTAGTAATGAAGTGAAACCACTTCTGATAATTTGCTGTGAATTGTGTGCAGTCTTGTAAATAAGGAACATTGTCTTGAGGAGTCGGCAAAGCAAAGATTGGCCAACAGGTAGCACTCAATTCCATGGTGCTCAAAGTTGACAAATATGATCGATCCACAGACTGAAGTGCACAGTAAATGGCATTCTTTTGACGATGGTAGTCAGATTAAATTAAGGAAAAGTGAATTTTTTAATGACATTAACTTTGTGCAAGATTTTTCCTAACAGCTTTACACCAAGACTAGTATAGATGCAACATATTTATACATGTTGTTATTCTACCACTATTTTGGAGTGACTTTCAACAAGATTTTCTTTTTAGATACGAGCTGCGAGTAATCATCTGGAACACAAAAGATGTGATTCTTGAGGAGACGTCCATCACGGGCGAGAAGATGAGTGACATCTACGTCAAGTGTTGGTTGGCTGGTGTTGATGAACAGCAGAAGACAGACGTTCACTACAGGTGGGGTTAGAAGGTCTTAATTGCTCAACTTGTTCTGTTGTTGTATTGTACAGTTGAACAATTTGTCGAACATATTGCGCTGAAAAGTCTAAAGGACCGTAGGGGACTGGTCTGGCTAGTGGATGTATGACCTGCTTTGCTCGCTAAATTTCAGATGTATGCACCCACTTCATTGCCACCCATTCAACAAAATATTTGTGAAATATGACATTTTCATTTCCCAACCGCTGACTCTAACTGCTCCATAATGGTTAGGATTTGAACAGCACAAATCACAAAACATATCCTTTGTTACCATGGAGCTGAAATGATAATGTGTCGTCATATAAGCTAATGACCTCCCCTGACCTGGAAAATGTAATTTTGTCGTATTGTTTTTGTTACATACTGGACAGCTGAGTCTCTGTGATACCTTAAAAATTTCTCTGTGCCTTTCCATTGAAGGTCTCTGGATGGCGAGGGCAACTTCAACTGGCGTATGAAATTCCCCTTCAATTATCTGCCAGCTGAGCAGGAGATGATAATCAATAAAAAGGTGAGATTTAGCGTGCGTTGTCATGTTACCTGGTTGTGCGTTGTCATGTTACCTGGTTGCTGGAATTACAGCTCTTTTATTTCTGAAGAGCTTTTGACTGGTAGAGTTAAAAAACAAATAATTGCAGGCGGTCTGATACACGTTGTACCAGACGTGCGCAGGCCTCGCATGTGGGCCCATTGCACTGATCACCTGGAAATATTTTTATGCTTTATTGATATATGGTTAAAACTGAGCTGAGGAGCTAGAAACCTGGCTCAAGGGCTTAGCAGTGTGACCTGGTAGAGTTCATTGCATGATGAAATTCTCATATTACGATTTTTGTGCAACATAACGAAATGGCTACTGCATTGGTGACCAGTTACGGAACGTTGTCTGAATGTAGACTATGCAATTCTTGGTAGCTTGGTGTGTGTCTTCAGAAAAAGTGGACCTGTGCCTACATGAGGTCTTAAAGTACATCCATGTCAATACTTACAAACTGTGGAAAAAAGGCCCCCATATCTATACTATCACTCGTGAATATATACCCATTTAAATACCTGATCTAAAAGGTGACCTAGGAAAAATGACCCATAAAGGAATATACTGAAAAAACAAACAATGAATATTGTAAAGAGAAGCTCATAATACATGCGAAGCTACCGAAAATGCTGCCTAAATTATTTAGTGAAAAGTAGACTCGTATTGTTACCAATACCCATGGTAACGCATAATGACACCCGTCCCAGTGGCACATATGTCATGAGAGAACCCTCAGGTGTGTTAGTCACAGGTAAGCAAACTGTTCGGCTTTATTAGTTGAAATTTTCCACAGCTGGTTTCTCGCAATGATATGGGCTATGGTAAAAATTCTCCAGCTTGGAACAGGAAGCAATTAAATATTTTGATACCAAATTTTATAAATAGTGAAAATTTACTGTAAATGTTCAAATTCAAGAATAACAAAGGGTCATTCAACTCAATGTATTGTTTTATAGGGAAGCATGGAAATGTTACATCGACAGCAATTTTTTATGAACTGCCAAGTCTATTTTGAGATTCTGTTGAATAAGTGATACAGAACAACATATATTAGAAAGGCTCAAGAACCAAAGTCACCCATGTCTCAATTTTTTGAATCAAGAAAATTCAAATTCTACTTGTACTCTAGTGTCCCAAATCTTAGAGAATCTGGAGAATTTTCATTGTAATCCATGAAATTACTGTATAAATTAGAGGTGGGTAATATATCTGAGTTTGGGCACTGGAAGTTATGGGCGAGTCTTTAGGTGAAGATGATCATTTACTGGGATGAGTACAGCGATTTTGCCAAACCTTCATAGTTACCGTACTTTGCAGTTTTGGTAGCACACTGCTCGACTTATTGTAATCTGGCCAGAAGCAGCATGAGTGGCAATGATGGCAGATGTGTTCTCGACCACACCCATGTCATTCTCCTGAAGTAGCTGCTGTGTTCTGAGTTGGACATGTAGTCTATCAGTCAAACTGTCATCGAATTCTTCTTCCTACAACACCAAACTCCAATAAGTTGAAGGCACTGGCGGACACCACTCAGCAGACACTATTGTTCTTAAATTAAATTATTTGTAAACCTGGTAAATCTGTTAAATTCTCAAAGATTTTTTGTGGTACTTCTTGAAACATTCTCCGCACAACTCTTTGGCTCGACCTAATTTTTGATTCTGGTGTGTGAGTTGACGGGATCAAAATGCTATTTCTTTCATTCATGGGGATTTTGAGATATTTATTTTTGTGCGACTCATTTTAACATTCCACCACACAATGGCAATTATACATCATCATGGATGCAAAGAATTTATAAAAACCTGGATTAAATCCCCAGAATGCTCTCCACAAAATACCATGTCACCATCTTGTGACGCCGTGTCGCCACTATATTTGAAAATGGCCGGGTATTAGTGGCTGACTGGTGACATTCGGTTGTTTGACCAAAAGTGGAAGATGACTGTTTCGTGTACAGAAGTTGGGTAATGCTTCATTGGTTTTTATTTCAGGAACACTTCTGGAGTCTTGACACTACTGAGCAGAAGACCGCGCCTATTCTCATCTGCCAAGTCTGGGACAATGATAAGTTCTCGGCTGATGATTTCCTCGGTGAGTACAGCGCTGCCGTTTAAAGAGGTGATAAACGACGGGACTTCTGCAATTGCAGTCGTTGAAAAAGTAAAGATTTTATCTCGCCTTGTTCACATTTGAAAACTTAGTAGTACAAAGCTTTGCTTTACTTTGAGTCAAGTTTGGTTGAGTTACCCTAAAGTTGCTCCCTGACACCTTATTTTGAGAAAAATGTGCTTTCCCTTCTAGCACAACTAAAAAACTTAGCCAGTCAGGGAGTGGTTAAGGGTGCTAACTCGACGTTTTCAGACATATTTTGAATAAAATGAATGGAAAATGCGATGGAGACTATTGCCAAGATGCTAGTGACTATCTAAACCGCCTAGAAATTTGACCAGGATAGCCTAAATATTTCAGTTTATTTCAAAATATGGTTTGCTTGCGAAATTCGCTGAAAGCTGATATCACTCTATGTAGTGATATCACTCTATGTAGCTCTATGTACTGATATCACTCTATGTAGTTCTATGTAGTGATATCACTCTATGTAGCTCTAGGTAGTGATGTTCACTATAATACGAAATGTAAATAGAAGAACCTAGTATCGAACGAGCTTGACGCAGACTGATAACCACCATGGCTGCCATGAAGTTGTTACCTGACACATGTGCAGCGTATGGGTAATTATGTTTGGGTATAGGGAGGTGGCATAGTAATTTGGAGCAGACATATTGTCAGAGTAAAAGAATAAACGTGATGTAGTTGTTAGGGTTGTAATCCCTCCCTCAAAATTTCGCTGTTCATCTAGTCGCTCTTTGATAAACACTTAATATTTTCCCACCACCTTCAAACTGGTGGTCTGTTTCTGTGCAGGCACCCTGGAGCTCAACCTCAACGCCATGCCTCAACCATCGAAGAAGAGCAGAAACTGTTCACTGGACCAGCTACCGGATGTCAACACGTGTCAGAGCAAACTGATCTCGTTGTTTGAGCAAAGGCGTGTGAAAGGCTACTGGCCGGCTTACAGTGATGAATCAGGAACCAGAGAGTTGACGGTAAGAAGGGTGGAGATGTGTTACAATGATGGTCACTATTTCAACATCATTCCATTTATGAACCTTTTAAAAATGTTTACATATGAAGTGGATGTAAATTCATGGCACAATCATGCGGCATAGTGTAAAGTGTTGACCCTTATGTGTGGAGACTGTGTCTGGAGGCTGTCAGTGGATGATATATCTGGAGGTTTAGAGGGTTCAACGGAGGGTGTCACGGAAGGGTAAAATGAAGGGTGAGCGTGGGGGGTGGGTGTAGCGGGTGGGTGTGGCGAGGGGTGTGGAGGGTGGGTGTGGAAGGTAAAATAGAGTCTTTGTTTTGAAGCTAGTGCATCTAGCTCTCAACACCTCATTAAGTCGATGAATATGTTAATGAAAACACACTTTCTCCATCATTTTTTCTTAAAAATTCTTTAAACTATTTTTAAGCAATACGTATTCATGATTGATGCTCTTTCAGCAAAAAAATCACAAATTAAAAAAATGCAGCTTCACATTTTGTATAGAATGTTTAAATTTTATTTTTGAAGTTCAAAGTAAGTGGCACTAAACTTCCTTTAATCCAATCAACTATTTCTGAGATGTGATGTTCTGAATTTTCCCACATTTTGCCAATTTTTCGAGGGTCTTACATAACCCTGATGTTAATAGCCCTGAAAGGGATGGAATTAGTGAACACTTCCTTGTTCGTAACAGGTACATGCTCACAAATCTCCTTGTTGATCCCCAATCACAGCCTGCAATAGTCAGCCACTTGTGCCCTTCACTGACATTAGACTCCACATATTGCCTCCAGACAAAAGGGTCAGCAATTTACATTATACCCAAACCTGCAGGATATTTGTCTTTGTGTTGCCAAGGCAAAGTGTGTTTAAAAAGTTTGGGAAAATGTCTGCCCTGCTGTGTTTCCCCAAATAAGGCATTGAGCAACATATTGTATTTAAATGTAAGCCCATAACGACATTTTCACCCTTTTTTGCAAATTCCTAACCCTTATCAAAACCAAAAATGGTGTTGATTCACCTTCCCCAAAGATGATTTTTCATAGACCCTTTTTAATTTATAAATTCATCCCCCCCTCCAAATGTGTGTTTTGTTCTGTTTTGGAAATGTCAATAACTGTAGGTGTTCTCTTAGGAAAACAAATGGTTTGTTTGTTTTCTAAACATTTTGAGCTTCTAAGTTAGCAGAAACGTGAGAATATTGAATATGATTCCTACTGTGGTTTACAGGGCAAAATTGAAATGGAGATTGAAGTTCTAACTCAGGAAGAAGTTGAACAAAAGCCAGCCGGTCTTGGGCAGGATGAACCCAATATGAACCCCCACTTGGACCCACCACAGTGAGTGTTAATGAAGTTGTATGCGGTGTTGCAAGTGCCACCTGGTGCACTGTGAAAGCTTCAATCCATGCACCTTTGGTTATTAGTCACAGTTTATTCTGTACTCAAATTAGAGGAGAGTGGTAACTACGAATTATTGATTGTGTTAGGAATGAGTTCATTTCATTGACATTTGTAGGTAAGGCAAACAAATCATTTTGAATACAAGAACTTAATACATTTGTCACAAAAACGAGTCCTGTCCCTTCATATGAAAAAAATAGTTTACCCAGTTACGTGAGAGAAATGAGGATAAGACAAAGGGAAATAAAAGTCTTTGAGGAGAGTGTAGTGCTTATGCCCTGAACAACAGTATGGGTTTCAAAGTAGATAGCTCCACATTAGATTAGAACTTAATATCTAGACATTTTGCTATAATGTTGTTGCAGGAATATGATTTCGTTCTCTGTAAAAATTTTTTTTATGTCAGCATTGTGCTTTGATGTTAGTAAATGACGTAGAAATTTTGTGAATTCCATTTTGCGACACCATGTAAATGTTTTGTTGAACTTTATGACCATTGAGCCGGGCTGACATGAACATTTTCTGTGATATTTCAGACGCCCAGCTACGTCCTTTCTATGGTTCACGTCACCGTGGAAGACTTTCAAGCACATCATCTGGCACAACTATAAGTGGTACTTGCTGATCGCCATCATACTTATCTTGGTCATATTGCTAGTCATTCTGTTTATTTACTCTGTGCCGGTAAGTGATCTTTGATTGGCTGATAACTGACACAGCAGACGATGAAGCTGTGAATTGTGATTGGCTGATAACTGACACAGCAGACGATGAAGCTAAGACTATCTCACTCTGTTTATGACTTGTGTGCCATGTTGCTATTTGGGACGAAGGTGATTGCTAAAATTGACATTTTTCAAAGGACTCGCTTTTTGTTGCAAGTGAAAGTTCAAGAACCCACATAGTCTAATTTTACTCACTTAGTCAGGTTTTATAGTTTCCATTCAATTTAGTTTTCATGCCAAAAAGAAAATGATAAACACATTCTGTATGCTTTCAATCCTAGTTGGGTATTATCTGATAAGAATCAGCATTAAGGTACCCTCACTATGTGACTTAGTGAATAGAATCACTCTATTGATGACTAGCGCCCTAGTGAGACTGGAATGTGGATAGAACTGGTGGGGCTGACCATGTGGCATTGGAGAAATTCAAAAGATTTCTCCAAATCGATCTTTATCTTGTTTAATGGAGATTTTTACAACATGTGGGAATTGCATGTAATAATTCCTTTTTCTATTAAAAATGGAACTCCAATGATTTTTATTAAAGGATTGAAAGTTGCAAAAAATTGAAAAATGGAAAAGATAGTTAAGAAATTCTGAAAGCATTTTTGAGATTTCAACTTGAATAATAGTATCGATGGGAATTTGGCCACTAAGTAATTTGTACCATTTTTCGTTTTGCTGTATCTTACTAGTGAATGTAACCTAGATGTGATGCAAAAGCGATTTCTGGGGCTCTGCTTGTACAAAAAGTGTATCTTTCTTTTTGGGGCTCTGCTCGTACAAAAAGTGTATCTTTCTTTTTGGGGCTCTGCTCGTACAAAAAGTGTATCTTTCTTTTTGGGGCTCTGCTCGTACAAAAGAGTGTATCTTTCTTTTTGCTAAGTTTTACCTAATAGTTATGGTCACATAACCAATCAGTAAGATTGCTTTAGCCCAAAATTTAAACGCTTCATCTGTCTACTTTCAGAAAATATATTGAGTTAAGTTCTATAGTTTTGTAGATATTTGGCTAAACAAATAGACATGCAGATGCTTGTGACGTCATACAATAAAAATTGGTATTGAAGGCCAGGAAATCTCAATTTATGATTGTCAAAGATGCTAAGTTAGCTTTCCAAATTTTACACAGTAAAGTTGTAAACAAAAGCAGAGTTTAGTTCAGTCTGCTGCATCTTTTGAAGCTACAAGGTCACCCATACGTTTGTGGGCACAGTCTGGTATATGGGGACACAAGGCTACACTTTTAGAGTGCAGTACAAAAATACTAGCGGACAGTTTAAAATTTCAAGTTTACCAACCTACGTAAGTTGGTAAACTTGCAATTTTAAACTCTCGGCTTGTGTTTTGGACTTAATGCTCGCAAGTGCTGGTTTGTGCATATGCATACCTGATTGTGCATTCGCATACCTGATTGTGCGCACAAATGTTTTGATGCCATGAGCTAGTTTTTCTGAAGCAGACTTTGACTTTGAATTAAACTATCAAATTTTTTTTCACTGACCTTGTTGTTTTGTGGCTTTTGTGTATTTAAGAACTGTATTTTCAAACAATCTTCAATCATTTCAGGGTGCAACTGTCAACAGAATGGTTAATGGGAAATAATGACACGTGTTTTCTTTGTGCTTTTTTGCAAAATTTGTAGATAAGGCCGGTTCCCATTCATCATGAAAAATCAGAAAAATTACAAAAAAGATTCCATGCATGATTATCTCGTGAAAAATGAAAACTCCGCGAAAGAAACCCTAATTTCGCAAGTTTCTGTAATTCTCCACTTGCTTAGCACAAAAATAATTGTCAAAATTTACATTTTCCACTTCTCAAAAGCTTGCTGAAAATATGGTAACTTAACCAAATGTAGTTTTACATCTGCACAATACAGATGATGCTGGTATCAGATTCTTGTTGTGGAGAAATTCAACAAAATCAAATTTTACCTATCTGCCATATTATGTGCTAGATGAGTGAAAAACTGCCGTATATCACTTGTTCCTTCATTCGTTTATTTTTGACAACCATCATTAGCGAATATTACTGTATATGTACTTGTTGTGGGCGATGAAAATTTAAATTGTATACCTTGCGGAAATTATTGAAACGTATGGAAAAAGTATTCAGTATGAATGGAAACCACGGTCGGATGTTTTAATTCCATCTTTTGTTTGTTGATTTTGTTATCAAATTTTAGCTTTTGTGTTGTTTACTGTCAAAGTACATTAGGGTTGAAAAACACTGGAACCAAACAGTTATGAGTCATAGTTGATTCACACACATCTCTGGTGGTAGATATTTCAAGAGTTTCACAATTGTCGTTTTAATGGTCTGAGATTTGTGGGATGTCATTCAGGAAGCCACCATTTTCACTGGTTGGTTTCATTCTGCTTTGCCCGAATGAGTTGACGCAATCCATTTTAATGAGACATCTTCATCTATCTAAGAAAGTCAATGACATTAAATGTTTGGTTAACCAAAGATAGATGCATTGGGACTTTAAACTTTGGCAAATGTTTTTAAAATCAAAACTTTCTTCATTCTGCATGTGTTCTCTATGTTGTGGCATTTTCTGCTTGTAGGGTGCATCCGTCGACAAGTTATTTGGAACTGGGTAGGAAGATAGATATTAGATTGTATTGTAATAGGAGGCTCACTGCATGCCATAGGCGTCATAGTTAGTCAACAGAAAGTGATAAAGGAAATCGCAAAGAAAAGAAAGATTATGACGGCATTTGACAGACGAAAAGTGTCGCTGTTCTTGTTAATTTGATATATTTTTTAAAAACTTTTAATCTCTTCATAATTATTAGTAGAATATCATTCTGTGTATCTCATTGCTTGTTCTCCCGTTTTGTCAAAATTTGGATGTTGTATTTCACACTTTAAAGAAGCAACCTATTAGCCTTTTGATTTGGCTAAATGCACGTGAGTAGTCCGTGTATGTAAAATCTGGTTCTGTCTTTGTATTAGCATTGTGTAGCATGGCAAACTGTCTGCCATTGTGATGTATGACCCCAGTCTGGCCCCATTTTGACCTTATGAGAGTCAGAGGGCTGGGCTTGGGTTTATCCGATAAACATTTGTGGGATAAACATTTGTCCTTTAATGGAATTATGGGATTTCAATTGGAATTGCATACATACCATGAGGTGACCTAAACGCTTGGGTGATTACCTTCTGTTGTTAAAGAAAATTAATTATTGCATTACCTGATCACAACAAATCTTTGGATGGACTTAAGGGGTGTGTACTGCATTTCCACTGTTTACTGCAAAGTAGTTTCCAAGTCAGTGAACATTTTGCCTCAGCCTGTGCAGGTACAAAGGAAGTGGGGTCATTAGAGGTACTAAGCTCAACTATCCATTTGCAGTGGCCCCAATGAAGAATTGTTTAGCAAATCAAGTCTTTCAATAGACTAGCCTTCTTAAATCAGTGATCTGTAATGTATAGTCAAGTTTATAGTCCCTAAGTCAGTGAGATTGCATGCAACCATTTTGTGTTGTGTGAATCTCAAATTTAATCACTTTAGTGTGACATGAAGTGGGACCCATATAGGGGTGTTGGTTAATCAAATTGTTGGCCATTTTACAAACGTTGTTTACTGAGATTTAAAAGTGAAATGTTACCTTTCCCCAATCTATTGGATGACGGTGAAAATGAATACTGAATGAATTGGGTTAACTCGAAGTTTGTCATAAAAATTTGTTCCATATTTTTCATAGAAATACGACATAGATTAACATAGAGTTTAAAATATTTAATATTTTATATACTAGAGATGAGCTGACAGATCTTGGGGTTTGATGTTAACAGCTGTTAGTTTGCTCAGCAGTGAATCACACAAATCATGAATAAGTATTGGACAGTTCACCATTAGAATACTGATAGTGACTAGTATATGAGCTATTTGCATATTATTTTGTTTTGGATAGTGCAATATTGTACAAGTAGCAAACATTCACCTCAGTGTATTGAGTAGATCCAATGATATTCACTGAACCAAGTGTGAGTAGCCTGCTTGTCTATGTCTAGTTAATCTAACAAAACTTTAGCTTGACCAAATTACTGACATGTCTTCTGTTGAAGAGTTTCCTGGATGGTGCGTTGAATTCAGTTATACATCCGAAAAGGATCTCGCTAGCTGTTCTTGGTAAGAGAACAGAGTTGTATAACGTTCAAAATGAACAGCCTTGAAATCGAACTGTAGTCGAGCATGAAATATACACATATATCGTTCTCTGTGTTGTTTTTGTATCGTTTTCCTGGCATGTTTGGGTCGCTGGTTTTCCGTCTTTACGGAGTTGATGTTGGTTGCGGGGCTATTTATGAATTGTTTATCGTGGACATTACCAGCCAGCAAGTCTCTTTGTAGCAGTATGATAGCACATGATGTTGGCTAGATTTTTCTAGCCATGAGGCGGTCACTGAACTGTACCCTGCGGCCTTTCCCCTGCTTGTTCAGCGTAATCACACCGAACAATATCGCACCATCAGACGGAATGACACCACCCATAGCCAAAATTTATGCGTGTCGGTATTTCTGTCAATGGAGTGGTGCCTATAGGGGTGTAAAAGCCGTCTATGTTATGGTCACTCATCAAGGACCAATAGCTTCGAGAATTTTCAAACGAAAGGAGTCCCGTTCAAAATACCTGACGACAGTATTGTCAACAATATCTGAATGGGAAATTTTCTTTTTGTGTAGTGTTTGAAAGTGATCTTTAATGGATCCATTTTGTAAATGAAAAGATAACCGGCGAGATAAAGTGCAAGTTGTATAACCAACATACCTTGAGCAATCAGTGTTTGAACGAATACATTCGTTGTGAGGGCAATTGAACTGATAAATCAAATCAGTTTTGGCTAACATTCGGACGGACTTTGTGCACATATTGTTTTTAACAACAAGATCTTTAGTTTTATGGTTTTGGTGAAATATAATTAACGAAAGGCTATCTTCTGGCTTAAGGGTCTTAACCGACGGATGACCCCTTTTAAAACTCGTTCATCTTCAATATAACGTGAATTGAATTAGTTGCGGTAGAAGTTAATTGGTACAACCACCTATTTGTTTTAAACGCACAGGCTTCTGTAAGCGGCTTATGAAGTTTCATATTCTGACCAACAAACTTATTACTGTAACTGTTATATTATCATAATTTGCTTAATACGATTACACTCAGTGCTAAAAGGTTTCCCAATCTGAGCAAGTAGAATAATTATGCTCTTTTCAAAAAGCTTGTCAAATCAGAGAGCTTATATTTCAGAGGACATTGGCTGGTTTTATGTAAACAAACCCCATCATATGTTGACCGGGTTTCCCATAATATACTGGGGTTTTAATGCCAGATTCATCATAATCAACAAGTAGGTCTAAGAACGGAAGCTTGTTGCTTACTGGTAATTGCTGCGTGAATTTTAATACCGAATTTTGCTCAAAAGCAAGTTTGATCTCCATCAGCTTGTCATGGTTAACAATGATAAAAATATCATCAACATACCTGCAGTACATGTTAGGCTTCTCTGGAGGACTATCAATAACCTTAGTTCCAAGGTTGCACCTGTAAAAGTCAGCAAAAGTTGGTCCGAGAGGTGATCCATTGATTTATAAATACAGTTTGCCATCGATGTTTCTAAATGGTACTTATGTCGTACAAAGTAATAGGATATTCTTGTAGTACCTCNGTGACCACAACTGGGTTAAAACGACAGCACAGCTACCGTCTGCTACGCAGGTGAACATGTTCAACGTCTGCGAAGTATAGTGAAATAATGAGCATAATTCGCAATAATCGGTCTCACCTGAGGCGCCATATTATGTAGCAAACTTTCTATGCAAGCGTTCGGAGTTTGACCACACTCTACATTTTCGAAACTATTTGTTAATTAGAGTGCGCAGAGTACGCACTTGGTGGCGATAAAGTTCTTTTCAAAGTTTTAGGCGATCCCAGTATGTGGCTTAGTACGTGTGGTGACTCAGATCATAAGGTAAGATTAACCGCCCAGGGCGGTTGCCGGTCGTAATAAGCGCCCATGTTCAGTTAACCGCTCCCCCCCGATTTCTTGAAATTTCACGTTTAAGCGCCCATGTCTGGTTAACCGCCCACCCCCGATTTTTTGGGTTCGCCAATTTAACCGCCCAGGGCGTTAACCCGAACGATTACGGTAATACATTTGTCACAAAAACGAGTCCTGTCCCTTCATATGAAAAAAATAGTTTACCCAGTTACGTGAGAGAAATGAGGATAAGACAAAGGGAAATGAAAGTCTTTGAGGAGAGTGTAGTGCTTATGCACTGAACAACAGTTTGGGTTTCAAAGTAGATAGCTCCACATAAGATTAAAACTTAATATCTAGACATTTTGCTATAATGTTGTTGCAGGAATAGGATTTCGTTCTCTAATTTTTATATTAGAGCAAACAGTGCTTTGATGTTAGTACATGACGTAGAAATTTTGTGAATTCCATTTTGCGACACCAAGTAAATGTTTTGTTGAACTTTATGACCATTGAGCCGGGCTGACATGAACATTTTCTGTGATATTTCAGACGCCCAGCTACGTCTTTTCTATGGTTCACGTCACCATGGAAAACTTTCAAACACATCATCTGGCACAACTATAAGTGGTACTTGCTGATTGCCATCATACTTATCCTGGTCATATTGCTAGTCATTCTCTTTATCTACTCTGTGCCGGTAAGTGATCTTTAATTGGCTGATAATTGACACAGCAGACGATGAAGCTGTGAACTGTGATTGGCTGATACCTGACACAGCAGACGATGAAGCTAAGACTATCTCACTCTGTTTATGACTCGTTTGCCATCTTGCTATTTGGGACGAAGGCGATTGCTAAAATTGACATTTTTCAAAGGGCTTGCTTTTTTGTTGCAAGTGAAAATTCAAGAGCCCACATAGTCTAATTTTACTCACTTATTCAGGTTTTATAGTTTCCATTCAATTTGGTTTTCATGTCAAAGAGAAAATGAGAAGCACAGTCCGTATGCTTTCAATCCTTCTAGTTGGGTATGATCTGATAAGAATCAGCGTTAAGGTACCCTCACTATGTGACCTAGTGAATAGAGTCACTCTATTGATGACTAGCGCCCTAGTGAGACTGGAATGTGGATAGAACTGGTGGGGCTGACCATGTGACATGTTTAAAGGGGATTTTTACAACATTTGGGAATTGCATATGTAATTATTCCTTTTTCCATTAAGAAATTCTGAAAGCATTTTTGAGATTTCAACTTGAATAATAGTATCAATGGGAATTTGGCCACTAAGTAATTTGTACCGTTTTTCGTTTTGCTATGAGTATCTTACTAGTGAATGGAACGTAGATGTGATGCAAAAGGGATTTCTGGGGCTCTGCTCATACAAAAGAGTGTATTACTATCTTTCTTTTTGCTAAGTTTTACCCAATAGTTATGGTCACATGACCAATCAGTAAGATTGCTTTAGCCAAAAATTTAAACACTTCATCTGTCTACTTTCAGAAAATATATCGAGTTAAGTTCTATAGTTTTGTAGATATTTGGCTAAACAAATAGATGTCATGCAGATGCCTGTGACGTCATACAATAAAAATAGGTATTGAAGGCCAGGAAATCTCAATTTTGAGATTGTCAAAGATGCCAAGTTAGCTTTCCAAATTTTACACAGTAATGTTGTAAACAAAAGCAGAGTTTAGTTCAGTCTGCTGCATCTTTTCAAGCTACAAGTCACCCATACGTTTGTGGGCACAGTCTGGTGTATGGGTACACAAGGCTACACTTATAGAGTGCGGTACAAAAATACTAGCAGACAGTTTAAAATTTCAAGTATACCAACCTATGTAAGTTGGTAAACTTGCAATTTTAAACTCTCGGCTTGTGTTTTGGACTTTATGCTCGCAAGTTTGTGCATACGCATACCTGATTGTGCATTCGCATACCTGATTGTGCGCACAAATGTTTTGATGCCTTGAGCTAGTTTTTCTGAAGCAAACTTTGATTTTGAATTAAACTGTCAAATTTTTTTCACTGACCTTGTTGTTTTGTGGCTTTTGTGTATTTAAGAACTGTATTTTCAAACAATCTTCAATCATTTCAGGGTGCAACTGTCAACAGAATGGTTAATGGGAAATAATGACTTGCGTCACTGTTTTCTTTGTGCTTTTTTGCAAAATTTGTGTAGATAAGGCTGGTTCCCATTCATCGTGAAAAATCAGAAAAATTACAAAAAAGATTCCATGCATGGTTATCTCGTGAAAAATGAAAAAGGGTAAAACTCCGCGAAAGAAACCCTCATTTCGCAAGCTTCTGTAATTCTCCACTTGCTTAGCACAAAAATAATTGTCAAAATTTACATTTTTCCACTTCTCAAAAGCTTGCTGCAAATATGGTAATTTAACCAAATGTAGTTTTACAACATCTGCACAATACAGACCATGCTGGTATCAGCTTCTTGTTGTGGAAAACTTCTACAAAATCAAATTTTACTTATCTGCTGTATTATGTGCTAGATGAGTGAAAAACTGCCGTATATCACTTGTTCCTTCATTCGTTTATTTTTGACAACCATCATTAGCGAATATTACTGTATATGTACTTTTGTGGGCGATGAAAATTTAAATTATATACCTTGCGGAAATTATTGAAACATATGGAAAATGTATTCAGTATGAATGGAAACCACGGTTGGATGTTTTAATTCCATCTTTTGTTTGTTGATTTCGTTATCAAATTTTAGCTTATGTGTTGTTTACTGTCAAAGTACAGATTAGGGTTGAAAAAACACTGGAACCAAACAGTTATGAGTCATAGTTGATTCACACACATTTCTGGTGGTAGAGATTTCAAGAGTTTCACAATTGTCGTTTTAATGGTCTGAGATTTGTGAGATGTCATTCAGGAAGCCACCATTTTCACTGGTTGGTTTCATTTTGCTTTGCCCGAATGAGTTGACGCAATCCATTGTAATGAGACATCTTCATCTATCTAAGAAAGTCAATGACATTAAATGTTTGGTTAACCAAAGATAGATGCATTGGGACTTTAAACTTTGGCAAATGTTTTTAAAATCAAAACTTTCTTCATTCTGCATGTGTTCTCTATGTTGTGGCATTTTCTGCTTGTAGGGTGCATCCGTCGACAAGTTATTTGGAACTGGGTAGGAAGATAGATATTAGATTGTATTGTAATAGGAGGCTCACTGCATGCCATAGGCGTCATAGTTAGTCAACAGAAAGTGATAAAGGAAATCGCAAAGAAAAGAAAGATTATGACGGCATTTGACAGACGAAAAGTGTCGCTGTTCTTGTTAATTTGATATATTTTTTAAAAACTTTTAATCTCTTCATAATTATTAGTAGAATATCATTCTGTGTATCTCATTGCTTGTTCTCCCGTTTTGTCAAAATTTGGATGTTGTATTTCACACTTTAAAGAAGCAACCTATTAGCCTTTTGATTTGGCTAAATGCACGTGAGTAGTCCGTGTATGTAAAATCTGGTTCTGTCTTTGTGTTAGCATTGTGTAGCATGGCAAACTGTCTGCCATTGTGATGTATGACCCCAGTCTGGCCCTATCTTGACCTTATGAGAGTCAGAGGGCTGGGCTTGGGTTTATGGATAAACATTTGTCCTTTAATGGAATTATGGGATTTCAATTGGAATTGCATACATACCATGAGGTGACCTAAACGCTTGGGTGATTACCTTCTGTTGTTAAAGAAAATTAATTATTGCATAACCTGATCACAGCAAATCTTTGGATGGATGTAAGGGGTGTGTACTGCATTTCCACTGTTTACTGCAAAGTAGTTTCCAAGTTGGTGAACATTTTACCTCAGTGTGTGCCGGTACAAAGGACGTGGGGTATATTGTCATTTGAGGTACTAAGCTCAACTATCCATTTGCAGTGGCCCCAATGAAGAATTGTTTAGCGAATCAAGTCTTTCAATAGACTAGCCTTCTTAAATCAGTGATCTGTAATGTCTAGTCAAGTTTATAGTCCCTAAGTCATTGAGATTGCATGCAACCATTTTGTGTTGTGTGAATCTCAAATTTAATCACTTTAGTGTGTTATATGAAGTGGGACCCATATAGGGGTGTTGGCAATGGTTAATCAAATTGTTGGCCATTTTACAAACGTTGTTTACTGAGATTTAAAAGTGAAATGTTACCTCTCCCCAATCTATTGGATGACGGTGAAAATGAATTGGGTTAACTTGAAGTTTGTCATAAAAATTTGTTCCATATTTTTCATAGAAATATGACATAGATTAACATAGAGTTAAAAATATTTAATATTTTATATACTAGAGATGAGCTGACAGATCTTGGGGTTTGATGTTAACAGCTGTTAGTTTGCTCAGCAGTGAATCACACAAATCATGAATAAGTATTGGACGGTTCACCATTAGAATACTGATAGTGACTAGTATATGAGCTATTTGCATATTATTTTGTTTTGGATAGTGCAATATTGTACAAGTAGCAAACATTCACTTTACTGTATTGAGTAGATCCAATGATATTCACTGAACCAACTGTGAGTAGCCTGCTTGTCTATGTCTAGTTTATCTAACAAAACTTTAGCTAGACCAAATTACTGACATGTCTTCTGTTGAAGAGTTTCCTGGATGGTGCGTTGAATCCAGTTATACATGCGAAAAGGATCTCGCTAGCTGTTCTTGGTAAGAGAACAGAGTTGTATAAGGTTCAAAATGAACAGCCTTGAAATCGAACTGTAGTCGAGCATGAAATATACACATATATCGTTCTCTGTGTTGTTTTTGTATCGTTTTCCTGACATGTTTGGGTCGCTGGTTTTCCGTCTTTACGGAGTTGATGTTGGTTGCGGGGCTATTTATGAATTGTTTATCGTGGACATTACCAGCCAGCAAGTCTCTTTGTAGCAGTATGATAGCACATGATGTTGGCTAGATTTTTCTAGCCATGAGACGGTCACTGAACTGTACCCTGCGGCCTTGGCCCTGCTTGTTCAGCGTAATCACACCGAACAAAATCGCACCATCAGACGGAATGACACCACCCATAGCCAAAATATATGCGTGTCGGTATTTCTGTCAATGGAGTGGTGCCTATAGGGGTGTAAAAGCCGTCTATGTTATGGTCACTCATCAAGGACCAATTGCTTCGAGAATTTTCAAACGAAAGGAGTCCCGTTCAAAATACCTGACGACAGTATTGTCAACAATATCTGAATGGGAAATTTTCTTTTTGTGGAGTGTTTGAAAGTGATCTTTAATGGATCTATTTTGTAAGTGAAAAGATAACCGGCGAGATAAAGTGCAAGTTGTATAACCAACATACCTTGAGCAATCGGTGTTTGAACGAATACATTCGTTGTGAGGGCAATTGAACTGATAAATCAAGTCAGTTTTGGCTAACATACGGATAGACTTTGTGCACATATTGTTTTTAACAACAAGATCTTTAGTTTTATGGTTTTGGTGAAATATAATTAACGAAAGGCTATCTTCTGGCTTAAGGGTCTTAACCGACGGATGACCCCTTTTAAAACTCGTTCATCTTCAATATAACGTGAATTGAATTAGTTGCGGTAGAAGTTAATTGGTACAACCACCTATTTGTTTTAAACGCACAGGCTTCTGTAAGCGGCTTATGAAGTTTCATATTCTGACCAACAAACTTATTACTGTAACTGTTATATTATCATAATTTGCTTAATACGATTACACTCAGTGCTAAAAGGTTTCCCAATCTGAGCAAGTAGAATAATTATGCTCTTTTCAAAAAGCTCGTCAAATCAGAGAGCTTATATTTCAGAGGACATCGGCTGGTTTTATGTAAACAAACCCCATCATATGTTGGCCGGGTTTCCCATAATATTCTGGGGTTTTAATGCCAAATTCATCGTAATCAACAAGTACGTCTAAGAACGGAAGCTTGCTGCTTACTGGTAATTCATGCGTGAATTTTAATACCGAATTTTGCTCGAAAGCAAGTTTGATCTCCATCAGCTTGTCATGGTTAACAATCATAAAAATATCATCAACATACCTGCAGTACATGTTAGGCTTCTCTGGAGGACTATCAATAACCTTAGTTTCAAGGTTGCACATGTAAAAGTCAGCAAAAGTTGGTCCGAGAGGTGATCCCATGGATACACCATTGGTTTGTAAATACAGTTTGCCATCGATGTTTCTAAATGGTACTTATGTCGTACAAAGTAATAGGATATTCTTGTAGTACCTCTTTTGGCCACTCGGAGGAGCCATTGATACATGGCTATGCATGGAAGAAATGACAATTTCTAGTTTCGACAACCGGGACGTTAGTAAATAGACTTTCAACTTCAAGAGATGCAGGTTACGAATTTGGCGTTGCGTCAATAGATCGTAATAAATCTAAAAATTCTCGTACTACGAGATTTGCTATAACTTGTGCGTCAAAAGATGGTGGTCATTTTTGCACGATGCTGAATCTTATCTATTTTCTCACCCTTTTGAACGCCACCGACACAAATATGATACGAGAGGGCAGTAATTGAAATACGACCGAAGTACATAGAAAATCTTTAGCATAGTGCCCCATATAATTCGGAGCAAGGCAGGTACATTGCTGCTTTGATGCAAAAGATGTCCACTGATATGCTCATGGAAGTTTACAATGACGGTTTTGATCTCTTAAACATACGCGCACCCAGCCTAAAATATAGGAGGGCTCGAATTTTCCATTATCTGGACCTTTTAAGGAAAAACCGGGGACTGAACTAAAAAAGGGACACTACATTAAGACCTATCAATTGTGCATTCGGGCTGGATTTCTGTTCACTTTTGTCTCGTTTTCTCCGGACTTTTTGTTTCTCTGAGGCGGACCTTTTTGCCCACTTCACGTAAAACATCAGACGGGTTAAGATATGTCGAAAGAACCATGATGACTTGACACAGTTTGGTACTATGAGATTTTTCATATTGGCACTCTCTATAATGACGAGAACAGGGAAGTGGTTTCACATTGATTCCGACTTCGGTGAACAGAAATACAATTACTACGTAAGTGGTTCATCAGTTTAAAAGCCGAGGAATAAATTTCACAATCAACTTCTCCCATTGTTTGATCAGTTTAAGTTCAATAATTTATTCTAGGTTATTGACACCCGCTGAGTTTGCTATTCTCCTGCTTTGTCAATGGCCGCGGCTACTGGTTTTGTGGCCGATAGTTCTTCGCAATGGGAAATGTGTGGAATACTATGTCCTTGTTCGTCCTTTGATGATTCAAAAGGTTTGCCTTTTTCATAAGACACTGGTACATCCCACCGCACAGCAGTGAAACTATTCTTTGCAAATACATAAATTTTATGAATACAGATTTTTGGATTGTGCCACAATGGCTGATGTAATCGGTCACCGGCATTACTGAGGTCAATAAATTCGTGTAATATGTATCCGTCTAAAAATTATTATGAATACAATTAGGTACTTGAAGAAAAAAGTAAGAACCAAAGTGAAATAAAAAAGAGTTTCGTATAACAGGTTAAGAGATTCACTGTCGAAATATTTAATATTTTCGAAACCAATGTTAGTTCTTGATGACCTTGACAAATCACTCAACATGCACCCCCACCTTCTAATTTTTATTTACATCAGTCTGTTCAGAAACGCTATCCCGCCAATTCATCTTAAAACTACTTTTCAATCCTCAGAAACGTTGCAGCCGGAAGAGCAATAATTGTTTAAAATATTTAATCCACTTTGACAAAAAACATGTTACCACGAAAATCTCGGAACCTATCCATGCACAAACAAATGTTTCATCAATATGAGCAGTTAAAGAAAATTACTTAAAGTATCACATTTTCGGTGCACAACAAAAAAGATAAGGTGACAAGGGATTTCCTTGTCTACAACAGCGAAAAATTAAGAAAGTAAAAGTTTATTAAAATGGAACTTGCAGGCTAATTCCTTATCTCTGTGATTGCTTGGTCAAATTAGTTAGAAACACCATATAGCGACTATGTGAATACGAAGTAGGTTGACAAATGTTTTTAAGAACTGGTTTTGTGGCGAAAATGATCCGCTACAAATCACTGAACCGTGTCCAGTAAGTATCGTGATGTGATGCTGGGGACTAACACTGCATGATGCTGGCTATGTGAGCCCCCGAGGTACGTCATTAGTGCAGATCGAGGTCACCTACACTGTATTTGCAGATTTTTTTTGTTTTCACATTTACAAGTTGTCAATAAGTACAACTGGACCTTGTTTACCGTAGATTATGTTACACTAGCATTGGCGTTTAGTTCCAGCTATACATTAGCATAGTTAGGAGTATGCAAATACATCTTCAAGGTTATCTCAAACCTTATTTAGTGACCTTCATTCCAACTCATATATCCAAAAACAGGCTTTGTCAACAAGGAAAAGTATATATTTTACGAATAAAAATACCAGAGATTATCAAAATATGTTTATATTCATGTGCCATTATTATCATTATTATGTTAACACCTTTTTAAGTCAAAACTTTATTTATAGCAAAATAACACTTGGTATATTTTAATGAAACCCTTTTTAAATGAAAACTTCACAATTTACCTCAAAAACGCATACTCATTTAATTTTGTTTTTATGCCAAATTTATCCACAAAACGTAAGGTATTTTTATACAAAAATAGCAGTCGTATTCGTCTATCTTACGGTACGAAAAAACTGGGCGTTTAAAAGGAAAGTCCCAGCAGCGTTTTTGAGTTTAATGAATAAATATTAAGACTGAAAGGGTTCAGTGAAATTCACCGAGCCGTTTTCGAGAACTTGTGTTTCCTAAGTTGAAATTGGGAAATTTGTCGATGCCGAGAAAGAGCGGAAAATGTAGTGAGACTTCAAAATTTGACACGAATTTGGGTGAGGATTTAACTCTTTTCACGACTTGCTGCGTTCGTGAATACAAGTTACAGAGGCGGTGCGGCGAGTCGAACTTGGTGCATTCGTTCTCAACAGTCGCATGCATGCAGACCTACAACTCCTTCGGGATCAAAATTACGTTTTGTCTTTCGTTTTTTCTATCCCATGTACACCTCGTTGACTCAATATTTTTGCAGTCGGTTTACGAAAGAACTGGGAGTACATACGGAAATGATCTATGCCTGGCGGGATATTCGATTTGAGCGACAGTCAAGATTGTAACCTAGAACAAAATTCCACTCCATTCACCGCAAACGATAACGAACTCCAACTTCCTTAGTTCATTTGCTGATGACGATGGAGAATCTAATATTATTTCAATGAAATTCGTTTCTTTCAGACAAAACGTTTACACAAAAAATCTTAAAATTCGTTCCACAGCTTGGGCAACAGATTACGAATTGATACACGAAGAGCAAGTGGAATTTAGGTAGGGATATTCCACCATAGATCAGACAATTATTTACTATACAAGGCATGGTTCAAAAATACATTATTAAATAAAGAGGTCGCTTCTATTGTTGCTGCATTGATTTTTCGAAAGCGTTCGACCTCATTCCCCATAGACTCTCATGGCACGTACTAGTCTTCACAAACCAGGCGCACAGGGCAAAATTCTGGCTGTCCTTAAATCTATGTACAGTCAACTAAAGTCTTTGCTAGAACAGACGCCAGTCTCACTGATTGTTTTGAAAATTCTGTTGATTATATTGAACGTGTCTGCAATGGAGGCATTTTTGTAAATAAAAATATCAAAGAAGTTGGTGCGCTCTTGTATGCTGACGGTCTGGCAGAATAAGCTGTAACGGCTTAGTAGCTCAAAAACTAATTGATACATCAATATTGTGAAGACTTTAACATGGAATGCTACACGTACCTTGGCATCTGGCTCTCGTCCAAATTATCTTGGTCTAAAGCCTTCGTTATGGTCAACAAATTGTAATTTGAATCAGTCGCCATGTTGCACCATTGATAGCCGTTCAGATTTTTGATAAGACGGTTCTACCTGTCCTTAACTATGGATCAGAAATCGGGGGACTCGGTGAATATAATTCCATTGAAAATTTATATGAAACTTTATAACTGTGAGAGATGGCCCCGGTATCACGTGGCTTCGTCTAGGTCTGGGCTGCGAGAAAACATCCGTCTACTACTGCCTTCTACTTCATTGTTATCTGCAAGAATGGCAAACCTGTCCACATAACAACTCACAGTTGGATACCTACTGATTTATAAAGTCTGATTTCTGCTTATTTTTCATCTATTGTTTATAAGCTCAATGGAGAGACTAAGGTGTTCTAACCATAAACTTTAAACTGAATGTGGCCGACATGCACAGATTGCTAGACAGTTTCACTGTGTCCCTCGTGTGTGGACAATCGCTTGACAGAGGACGAGTACTAATTCGCAGTTTGTACCTTGTATTAAAAACAGTACGTCTCCCTGTCTGGATTTTCTCTTATCCCAACAAAATATAAATTTAAGAAATTTGTTGAATTATTGTGGCCTACCATTGTGAAAAAAAAGTTTAATGCGTTCCATCCAGGAGACAACAGTTGCTGGAAACTGATCCGTATGATTGTTTATTGCCTCTGTTCAGAGATGACGTCTCATGTATCCTATCTAATGAACGTTGTTGTAATCTATACCATGGACCTTTGGCTTCTTGGTATGGTTATTAAGTTATTGTATATACATTAATGAATACCGCACCCTTTCCGTCTAAAAATCGCAGGAATCATTTTTCTTAGTTTCCTTCTGCAGCTAAAAGAAAAAGTACTAAGTAAACCATATTTCAATAGAAAAATGTAACCGTTGGAGTGCATGAATTGAAATATCAAACGAGATGAAGACTTACACGTTGGACAATCAACAATACCTGCACGTAATTGTGTAAATAAAACAAAGCAAGATGCGTGACACAAATGTAACTAATGACATCCATTAAACACCATTGTCGTGCGCAACTTTACATCTGTCCAATTTTGCATCTGGGGGAGGGGGTGTGTCATGGAAGCCAGGTGAACAATGTAGAAGTCTGAGTATCACTTTTTCACAGGTTTTTAGCACAGTTGTGGACGGTGATGGTTTGCTTGCTATTTATTAGAGAAAAGAAAGGATTTTTTATGAAGTTTATGACTCTTCAGTTTGTATCAGAGTTATAAATTGAATAAAATTTTCTACAGAGGAATTAATTTTGTATTTCAGTGCAGATCACTGGAAATACCTTCTTGGTACATCTTTGTAGAAATGAAGTGACATTACTGTATCAAGCTGAGTTTGCACATAACTAAAGATTGAGAAATAAATGTGAAACATGTTCTGTTTGAGAAAGAAAATTCCATTTTTATGTGAACACGTAGTATGTAAAAGAAATCTTCATCACTATATATGGGTAATGTTGAGACCAGTATGTCACAGATATAATAAATTCAATGCTACAGTTTTCACTTTTTATTTTAGGCAGCGAGTACAAAGGAAATGACCGTCTAATTGAACTTCATATATGATTGTAATTTAAGTGGAATCACAATCTCAATGACAGAACTGCAAGAACAAATAGATGTCTTCTGAACTTGGATTTCAACTGTACAATATTTTTGAAATTCATGTGTTGATCCATTGATTTACTATTAACACCGAGGCGTCAATTGAAGTCAACCGAAGAGGCCAATAAACATTATAGATAATAAAATCATGAATCATTCTTTCAGTGAGGAATAACAAACATCTCCACTTAGTCCGCAGAAAATAATGCAAATAATGGAAACCAATTGTTCTAAAACATTTATCCATTACAATCCATGCTAGTAATGGATCGAAGTCTATACTTTTGACAAAATAGAAATTCAGTATACTCATCCCATTGTATGGTGGGGATGCTGCAGGATTACCATAGGGGGGTCGGGGGCAAACCCGGGTAGACAGCCAGCAAAATTTCACTGATAGTGAGAATGAGGCCTATTAGGACCAGGACAGATCGATAGCTGGGAGCTGGTCAGACTGGCTCAAGTAAGCGACATTGCCGTTCACAAGTAGTTTGGCTGCAGAGTATTTATACTGAATATAAGAAAGGTGGGCGAGATAGTTCAAAACAAGAAAACCCACAAACTTAATCAAAAATGTTACTCCTAGTTCTAAAACAATTCTCTGAATAAAGTTCTACCAATGAACCCAAGCCATTACCAAATGTGGTGTAGAGAGTTGAGAAGTTCTCGATGAATAAATGACAGATTATTGTTGTTGTCCAAAATGCTTCGGCCTAAAGTTGACAAGATTCAAAGACTTAAAGTTACACAACTATCAATACAAGGCACAATTGTTACAAACACCTCACAGCTTGTCAAAGACATGTGGTGAATCACTTCCTATGCACTTATATGAGAATACAAATTTTGGTTAACAATCAGTATGTTTAATTAGTTATACACCAGTATCAAAAATTATATAACATGATTTCTAATTAGAGTATAATTGTCTGGAGTATCAGAAATGTCACTAAAATATAGTGTGATCTAACATATAATTTCCTCCCGGGTGAAAATAATTTCCACCTAGGTTGAATCATTCCCACTTAGCTGACAGCTCACGCCAACTGAAGACGTGAAAAATACGAATTGGATGAACTAGGCTAGCCGCTGGTCAGCTCAATCAGCTGTGGTTCACTTGAGAAAGACACTTGAACTCATCATGCCTATCTGTCTGTGCTGGATGTAAGTTAACATTTTGCCGTAAAAATCAAATACTTTAACTCTGATAACATATTCAAATTCAATTGCTAAAAACTCTACCAAAGATTAAAAATAATTTACTTCCTTCGTATTTTATGACAGTAATTTTATCAAACCTTACCATTCTTATAGGAGTACAAGAATTGTGATTAGTTCTCCCGTTTACACTCGTTTTGTCGCTGACCGGATCAACGTCAGTCCTATCTGTTCCCTACTTTACACAAGGGTAGTTGTAAATGTTTAAATGTCAAGCATTCTTTTCAATTAACAGT
This sequence comes from Phoronis australis, assembly GCA_002633005.1. Classification (NCBI taxonomy): domain Eukaryota; kingdom Metazoa; phylum Phoronida; family Phoronidae; genus Phoronis; species Phoronis australis. Next base: position 525,867 of record NMRA01000093.1, on the reverse strand, counting down.
CACTGTCTTTCTCTTGAGGTCGTAGAAAAAAAAACAACTCTCATATCATTTATGCCTTCTCACATTGTTTTTAAAATATAATGGTGTTTGTACTACCGTTGATTTTCTGGCTTAATCTCATACGCTTTGTCCCTTAACTTTCATTATTTAGTTCATAAAACATCTCTTGTCTGTATTCTGTCTTCATCTTTTGTGGCTGCTAAATCTGTAAATAGAATTAAATTAATGCATTTCGTCTGCATTGTATTAGTTTACGTTCACGTTAGTTTCGATTGGATATACTAGCTTAGATCAAATTTGAGAGACTGGATTCAATTAAATAAGATTTTTTTTGTTTTTTTTTGTATTGTACTGTTTTTAGGTGTTCTACTAGTAGCTGTATATGCCTTTGATTGACCACCTCATATCAGCATAATTATATCGTTTGCCTAATATTTGTGATAAAGCATACATGAAAGTAAAGTTCGTGCAGATTTGTGATACTTAATCTACATGTATGCATGGAACTCTAGCTCTGGAATGCCAATTTCGATCTCGCGCTACTGAGGTTGAGTGGCATTTGTTTGCATTCGTTTGCTGCGGTGTTGGTCATTTATATGGGATTTGCTGTCACAAAAACTTTTCGTAACTCCGCCGTTTTTCAACCACCCCGGCCAACCCGCGATCAGGAACGTCTGGAAGGCGATCGAGAACGAAATTTGGCGCGAGAAGCGAAGCCAGACAAAGTAAGTAAATTTCATGAATTCTCTTTTTTACTTTCAATGTGAAAACAGAGACATGAGCGCAAAGCGTAACACATTGAGGAAGGACAGGTAGAGGTTTAGGAGAGTGTTTCTTCAATTATTGGAGAAAAGTAACGTTAACCGAAGCATGTCATGAGCCAAAGTTGATTTGTATGTCATTTTGGCAAATCGCAGTTATTTTTGGCTCTATATCAATAAATTAATCATGAAGTTGTGAAGAAATGACGTGTGAAAATATAATGCAACGCTTGTTTTCCGCAGTTTTGTCAGGATCTCTGAATTGTCGACACTTTTCTGTTGAAAGAAGCGACGGAGAACTCTATGATAAGCGATCGGAAACACAAATTTGTGTTTGTGTATTCGATCGGAAACGCAATGTGGTGTGTCGAACAGTAGTGGACTGTTTACTTATAAAACGTGAAAAGGTTACAAACAAGCGGTGATGCAATGAATTAATCACATTTTTGCGTCATTACTGTGTTACTTTCGTATCAAAAACTAAATAATAGCATAACATATTACCATAAAATGACCATGAGCACTACATGTACATCAAGCGTACTATTTTAGTAATCGGCATTTTCACACGTGATTTTATTTTTATTCCATGAAACAATTTCACTGTTATTATTGCGAGGCGAGTATCATGAAGAAATTAGTGCCCACGGCGTGGTGGTGCACCCTACAAGGGTTTTTGAAATGCAGACATCCACTTTGAGACGAGGGTTGCAAACTAAGACTCACTCAGGAGTTGCTCCATATGACGTGTCAGCTAGGGGTAAACAAATTGTTACTGCAGATGAATGCGAGGGTCGAGTCTTCTTTCAATACTGTGCAGCAAAAGGAAAAAATACATACACCAGTGAATTAAAAAATGTGATTTCTGTGTAAAACTGGAGGATTTTGTTGACGTTTTACTAATAACGTCGATACAGAGATGAGCAGACTGACTTGAGACGCCCGTGTGGCTTGGATGTACGTTTTGACTCATCTGCTATTGTAGTCCTGGTCCTGAGTTCACCGTGCACCTTCAGTTCGTGATCTCCAGTTCAATGAGACGCTGAAAAAGACTAGCATGAGACGAGTTCGAATATACATGCTACAATATCATGATTGTCTCAAAACGTAGTCACAATGTTGTCTTTAACGTCATTTCAAGACACACTGTAGTAATTATACAAGAAATCAACAACAATATGAAAGCAAATTCTCTAAAAATATTTAAGTTATGTCACACGTACCTCGGCATTTGGAAAATCAACAATACAACGTCACTGAACATTTACCACGAGTTATTTTTGGAATGCATTAGACTAAACCATCACTGATTCATAGACAATGCATTAGACCAGTGGCGGATCTACGTTTTCAGTAAGGGGGAGGTTTAGGGGTTTAGGATTCCCGCAAAGGTCGAATCCGAGGCACGTGGCGCCGAGAGGGGGGAGGTCGGGAGGGGGGTTTCCCCCCTCCGTGTAAGACCATTTTTTTGTTTTTGTAGCCAAATAGTGAAATTTCCATGCATCCTGGTAAGTTTCTGGCACTAATAACATGTCTCTTGAGTTTTTCTTAAGATAATTTAAAACCCTTCTCGATTTCGTCGCATGAACGTGGCTCACAAGTTTCGTGAAATCATATTTGTGCACATCTGGGTATGAATTACGCCACCAGCAAAAATTTTTGTTGGAACATCTGCTTATACACACCTTTTTAGCATACGAAAAGTCGTATATGAAAAAGTGTGGTGTGTGTGGGGGGTTAGACAACTACCAAATATTCAAGAGCATAAGGAGCACCCGACGGGGAGTAAAACATTGAATAACAGATGATCGCGTAACAGCAGCCTCAAGTTGTTTAAGAACGAAGACCTGTACTGTTAGTCTGGAAATAAACATGTGTTCTGTCTAATTATGAGAAAAACTGGCAAACGATGGTGCTCTCAGCTCATAGTATATTATTAAAAGCGACAATAAACAATTAGGTATCACTTCATTAAGCTGAATCACGTTGACCACAATTGAAAAACGTCAAATGTATCTGGAAACGAATCAGCTGAAAACAGTTTCAAGAAACCAAAACATTCTGTACATCGTGGTGAAAATATAAACAGGACCAGTTCGCAGAGGGACCAGGTGTACACTGAGAGTACACAAAAAGGCCTGGTCCGTCACGAGACCAAAAGTACACCTGTGCTTATTATCCCTATAAACATAGTTGATCTGTGGCGGGACCAAACAGTACTGGCTGAGATAGATAGTTTTACAAAGCACACTTTGGTAAAAAAACATCACAAGACTAGTTCGCCGAGGAACCAGAAGTACACTGAAACTCACTATCTACACAAATCAAGCTGGCCTGGTCCCTCGCGAGACCTAAAGTGTACTATGCAAAAAAGTTTGAATTGAAAACTTCTCTCTAGACACTTTTTAATGCCCAGTGGTTGCTCATACATGTATTTTATACATCTGGTCGTCAACTGCTGCGAGAGGTTGTCTAGGAAGGGTTTTCGCACCGTTCTGTAGTACTCACTGGAAGAAACAAGTATTGAGAACAAATTTAACTACGCACTACGTGAAATCAATTTTGGATATGAAGCAGATAGAGCCAAGTGGAAATACAAACCAGAATCAGTTTTTGTGCGCTCGTAGACCCTCTGCTGTATTGGGTAAATTTGGCATGACCAAAAATAATTTCTATTTCGTTTTCATTGTACACAAGTATAAAAACCGACATTATGTACAAACTGTGTAGAATCATAACTTATTACGTAGGTATTTCTCCAGGAACGTTAGTCCTATCCTGCTGTTGTCTGGACTGCCGAGGAATCTGTATATCGGATCCAATGGTTTGCTGCTCTTGGAACCATTCTACCCAGACATCTTCGACGTTTGTTCCCAACGCTTGCACTTCGTCAACTGCTGTGTCAATGAGCTTGTACGCCTCTACATTGTCAGCATCTCGTTTCGCAGCTCAGTTGGCACTAAGCCCCCTGAGATAACCAAGTCCATTCAAAAGACTTACAGCATGCGCAACTAAATTCGATCCGTTCATCATGGACTACTTCAAACCTTGGCGATGTATCCCAGGACCCATTTGCATTTCTTGCAATTTTTGAAATAACCGTCCAAATGTCTGAACGCTTGAAACCCGAAGTACTAACATCAAATAAATGCCCATGGGCATGGGCGTTTCTTCGGGTGGGCCTTTCTGCGGAAATTCCCAGCATAGAAAACGGCAGTGGTGCTTATTGCAGGTAGAAAGACGATAGGTGTTGAGGTCGGCACTAGGACTCCTTAGGAGGCCCGTTGAACATCGCACGACTCCCGCAAGACTTTGTTGTGAAAATACAGCCTCCCCGCAAGTTCTGGTACTGTACACTGTTCGCGAATGCGGTCACTTTGTCAATGTGAGTGCCCCCTTGGTCATTCCTTGTATAGACATAACTTGTTAGAGTGCATCTTCAAACAGACTCGCGACCAGACCACGGCGCAGGCCACAATAGCAATTCTTTGGAAAACGGGTTTTTTTCAAGTATTACATGTACATGTACACTGTATGATATCGCGCAAGACAACTTTACTATGCATCAGTCAAATTCGAGTTACAAACGTGTGGGATGTAATAGGATGACATGGCATGACAGATGAAGTAAAAAAAGTTGAATATCAGGATTGCGGCACCACAGTATTTCCCCTAATCAAATCAAAACATATCTTAGAGTAAAGAAACTAGTTACCTAAAGAAATCATCTATAGAGCTGCTCTTTCAGAGGTGGACCATCTAAAATGCTTGGCTACTTCAGAAGTGTCGTCGGAAGCCTTGATCACGTGGGTACACAATTGTAGAACCAGTTCAGACAAGGTCTAAAAGCTTTTCTCAAGAGGAAAAATGTAATGTCTGCTCAACACACGTACACACATTAAAGTACATGCTCACGGTTGCCCGCTACATGTCCAAATTTATGTCCGTGCCATTTTAGTGTTTACTTTTCGAGGTCAAATGGGGGGAGGGGGTTGGGAAATCTGTATACACAACGACAACTCTCAGCTCTATGTTCCCAAGACCAGACAGAATTCGTAATACCAGAAATGAGGATCATGGGCCTGACGGTTGCTTAGAAACAACGGACCCAAATTCGGATGTAAAAGAGAACGTTCCCGCGTTACCACCTGCCAAACTTTCACACCGGGCGTTCTTAAACAAGTGATAACGCCTCATTACATACTCGGACGGAAATATTTAGTCGCAGAATGATCGACTTGAATATTTTGATCTGGTTGTGAGTTGCGTGTTACTTAACTTGCTTACATCGCTGGAAATAAGATCAACCCACTATCCCAAAGGTTCACTACTCTGAAGGTTAACTATTCCAAAGGTTCACCAGCTCCGAAAAGATATAAAATTTCGGACTTGGGTGTACCAGATATACTTTTACTTGCAAAAATAAACGACACTTCCGTTATTAGTTGCACTAGGTGGTGTGCCTGCATGTATCCTCAACAACGCCCGGATTCATGCGTATGCGAAATTGCCCGCATGTCTTTCGAATACGGAAAATAAGTAGGTACTCAAATTTTCAATAGAACATGAAGTAGGAATATTGATGAATTGTCAACCACGATGTATTCATCAAATTCCTGTCAAGGTCGCATCATTTCACAGCGTGTCTGAGCTAGTTTAAGGCCGCCTCGCCTCAAAGTCACCCATTGGAACCACGCGCATGGCCGGGTCGAAAATAAAATATGTAGTTAGCAGGCTACCGTGTCCCTGACAGTCTTCACGAAGTCGGAGAGTCCCATTCAGTCTTCTTAAATTTAAAACCGCCACTATTGGTCGCTGAAGTCCTGCTTGAGACTGAATGAGTCGTTAGTGAGATTCAAGATTCACGATTGGCAGTGATTGGTATTGAGCTCATTCCTAAACAATGTAATCAAAGTGTTAAAAACTATTCAACTATTGCACGTCCCTTTGCTAAATGGACACAAATACAATACTTTTCTTATGTCAGTTCCGACTCATTAGCAGACAATCAGAGTAATGAACGGTCGGAGTTCTGGTTTCGGAATTTTTTTCCATGAAGTTTGTTGCTCGTGTGACGCCTACGAGGCTGTGCGCCATTGACACTGATTAACTTTCTTCCTTGACCAAAGTTTTTATTGGGTCTAGACCTAATTTTCCCTAATAACATGAACATGCTCGTCGGGGTTTTCTTAGTGCAAGAAAATACGGTAGTTCATGGTCGGCTCAGCACTGCAAAAGTGAGGGATATAGGCCCCAGTCTCCCTATGGTCCACCGCCCCTAGACGATGGGTGGCGCCGCTTCTGAAATATGTGGGGACTATAGCCCCCCCAACCCCCAATGGTGCGCCGTCCATGTAATTAAATGCCTTATGTTTGAGCAACGACGGAGGGCTGCCTATGGTGAACTTAATTATCATCGGTGTGTACTGAATTTGAAAGAATGGAAACACTGTCACACACGTGTTCACGAATGCGTGTCATACACCAATCCACAACCAAAGGGGAAATTTGAAAATGTCTGCAATTAACTGCCCTCTGCCACTATCAAAATGGCAGATAACAAACCTGCCATCTGCTATTTTGTTTCTTGGTCGATTTTAAGGCATTCACAAGGGACTAATTTTTGGGAACTCTCTCGCTGCTGTGTAGCCTAGTTAGGTATAGACATTTACTTCTAGGATCCCTTGTTACCCAATGTTGTAGCCACCAGTGCCAGTGGATTACATAACGCCTCCTATTGTCGTCTGCACGATCCTATCATAAAGCACCATTCGGACGAAGTTGACCGAGTACGGCCCGAAGATTACGTAAATTCAAAATTATTACTGACTTAGTTATCATTGTAGTTAGTAGTACCACTGAGTAGCTGTTACAATTTTGTTTTTGTTTGTCCATCTATGTCTCATCTTTAACGGATAGGCCGGGACTGGACCTTTTCCAACTACCTATCCGAAATTTGCAGATAAAGTTTTTCTGATAGATAAAAATAAGGAAACATCTATTGTGTAGGTTTGAAATGTACTGTGGATAGATTATAACATAGGTTGCAGTATAAGACTTTCCATAAGAGTTTGTAAACAAACACACTTTTTTCAGAAAGATCATGATACACGCAGCGTGAGTTACCGTAAACAAGAGACATTGGAACACATTTTTACGATTGTTATGTTACTAAAGAAAGTGGATTCTGGAAAATACCAATATTAATAACAAAGAGACAAACGAACACCTGCTCCATAATTTTCCACATTCGAGAATGATGAAACGGGACAGCTGGATTTGAAAAGCGGGACTTCCGGATACAAAGCGGGGCATCTGGGTCTATACCAAAGCGCAAGGGTGAAATGTTCGCTGAAACACACGAAAACGTCCCGACAGCGTTTTCTGTTGGACAGGAGACGTCAGACCCAAAAGCGCACGACGGCGTTTTTTTAAAGGAGAATGCCACCCAAAAAGAACCTATTTTGCATCAATTTAGGCCGAGTAGTCCCACTCGGTAAGAGCAAGTACAGCTCTTTTACATGACACCTGACGGCAGACGGAGGTGTTGAAATTATAACAATGACGTCAGAGGTTCGAATGAAGTATGTGCAGCAGTTCACAACGCGCTTACTGGTGTCAGTTTATCGCTTGAATTCAGCGTTTTACACCAATAAATCATCAAAATTTGATGTAAAACCCTTACAAATATATCGAGTTATTAAGCAAATGTGAAATTTTATTTCGCTGTTACGGATTTTTAGATATTTGAACGTACCATAGCCTACAAAGTTCGCTAGGCCAATTTACAGCAAGGTCGGCCGCGGGAGTTTGGGGTCTGTTTGGTGATAAATTCAATTTATTCTTCCGTGAAATACAGACAGGAGAACATAACTTCGTGTTGTAATTTTAGACTTGCGATTTTTTCAGTTCTAAACACACAAAACGCTTGCTATCCCGGCCAGTGGCTCGGAACTCGATCAAGCCCATTGCGGCCGGACTAAAGACATCACGAACATAAATCAGCGAAAGTTGGAAACTAAACTTCCAGCCAAGAAAAGACTATACTAGTGAGCCAAAGAAGAAATGTGCACGCCAATTATTTTGGTGAATTAGCCTCAAAACTGCAAATCTACTTACTAGCTCGTCGGGGGCCGCGAAGTCAAGTTACCATTCCACAGAACCATCAGGGAAAAAGTTGTACAGAAACAATGATTCGAATAATGTATATGAATATCTAAATAAAGATTCCCCTAACATCTGACCATGGAGTTGTTTCACAACAGCTTTCTGTCAGCAACCACTGAATTAGCATGTGCTCACACGGCCTCGGTGCCCGGCCAACGGCAGTTAGCGGTTTATTGCATCTAAAGCCGGTAACGCAGGGATTTATTCATTGCTGGCTTCTCAAAACATTTGCACTCACAAACACTCCAAGGCATTACAAATTGTATCTAATTAGACAGACTTAATTTCACTTAGATATAAGCATTGGTAAGGGTGGAAATAATTCATTTTGAAACAGAACGCACAACATAAACGTCAACGTGGCAACTCGCAAGCCCCACTTAAACTTCACAGGTTGATTGTTAGGTTTCTCAGGAATACACTGATCAAGAAATAATAGAGAGGTTCCGTAAACGTGTACAGACAACGGAACATATGAATAATTCCGAAAACGGTTTGAACTTGTCATAGTGTCAGTGAGCTAACTGCACGATGGTGGAACGACTGACGCTCGCGTTTGCTGCCACGTAATTCCGCAAGCGGAACGAATTCTTGGAGAAGCACAGATGTGTCTCACGGACCATACTGATTTTGCACCGCATCTAAAAAGGTGTGCTTACGACATTTCTTAAGGCTGAGAAAAAGAAGTGGCGAAAACATCCTACACCCGGAGGGCCAAACAGAAACCTCACGAACGAGTCAGTCATCAACTAGGTTATATAAAACGTTTTGTTCTCACACCTTGAATTAATTGTAATTGTTTATGTTCTCATGGCCAACTAACAATTCTCCATAATCAAAAAGTGATCAAAAACCGATCAAACGAAGTACAGGCCACTGACAGACACGGAAAAGTTTCACGGCCTCATACTTGGTACTAACGGTGTACTTTTCATTCTTCACTACTGCGAGCCACTTCCGAAGCATTATGGGCTCTCGAGGAAATCGAAAAAAAACGATACGCCAGGTTTCCTCGCGGCTTCATAGTTCGCACAAGCGGGAACGATACACCACACCATAGCGGCACTCACTCTGCTGAAGAACCGCTGACGTCACTGCTTCGTTTCTCACTTTCCTCACAGGTTACTACCAAAAAAACTACAAAAAACGTTCATTTCAAAAATCATGGGCCATTGGCCCACAGTTCATTATATTAATATGCAAACAGTATACTCTCGCCAATTCATCAAATACTCGTAGCTTCGCTCCTAATTGCCATTACTTGTTGAATGAAGGATGATGAATTTCTTAAAACATACACAGAATCTGAACCTAAGAGTGCCTTATTGTTTCTATTTCTAACGACACATTGTGGTAATAGGTATTTCCATAGGTCTGCAAGAACACGACAATCAAATAAAAAGTGTATCTCTTGTTTCAAATTTCATCGGTGTTACAAGCTTTATAAGTTCTTTATGGTTAAGGTACATTGTTTCTTCTACCCAACTCAATCACAAGATGATGCGTTGAACACCTCAAATTTGCTATTGCAAATACTTGATTTAAAGACTTTTCACATGTTAATTCAGATTTAATTGAATGGTTAAAATCACATTTATCCGTATTTGCTAGTGAAGGCTACCACAATTGAAAATTCTTATCCCTAAGTCTTTGCTTAAAAGAAATTAAAAAGTTCATTTCATCATCAACTCCTTGTTGCAACCAGACACAGCCAAACCCATGCAGTTATGAATAATATATTTTGCAAAAAATTACACCAATTCTTTTGACCTTTCAAATCGTTTTCACGCAGCAATATGTAACAATGTCTTGGCAATCAATTGTCATTGATTTTCAACAGCATCAAATGGTACTTAATGGGTTTGCATATGTTTGCACGTGTATGTGACACACAAATCAAAACGTCCTCATTCATCTTTTGCAATAACATCTTTTGTCTTGATACCTGTTCGTGATAACCATTTACAAAACGTAAGCTAAACACTTTCTATTTCTTTGTTGTACGCACAGTTCTGCATCAAAAGAAAAAAAAAACAAAGTAGGTGCCACCATAGAATCAAATAATTTAAATGCTATTCTTAAATTTCTATTTGATCTCATTTTGTATAAATAAGAGTTGACTAAATTAAGGGCTTTACTTGCCTATTGGGTAAGAGTTTTGCAACACATCGTCCAACTCAGCCTGCATGAGAAAACAATTCTTAGGTATTTATAGTAGCCTAGCTGCATGAATTTATAGAACCATTTGGTGGTAGTCGAGTTACGGTAGAATCCCCAGTCAATGAGAAACTCAGCTAAATACCGTGCACAAAGGTGGTGTCTGCATGCTGACTAATGTGACCTCATAAATTACAAAGGACGCCCCCAGAATTGTCGACAAATGCTCCGAATACACAGAACGGTCGGCGAACATACAACGTTAATCAATCTTGGCAATGAAAAGCGCGCGCACACACACACACACACTCGCACTCGCACACACACACGCGCACACGCACACGCACATACACACACACTTTTTTCTATCTTTTGCTTCATTGGGCATTTGCAACTACCAAATAGGCAAATAACGTTTTGATTTGCAAAATTAAGACACGAGATTTCCTACAAGCAGGTTGCGTGTCTAAATCCGGGGGTGTAATGGGGATAGTGTAGACGCGCCGCTGTGATCGGATGTATTTTTCAATTTATTGGTATACTTTCGGGCCGCTATTTTACTCATTTGATATACTCCATTCAGGTGTTATCTTCAGAAACTGGAATGTTATTTTTGGTTGGCATCAATTTTTGATCTGACTATTACTCTACACGGTGTGAATACTAAGGTGGTTTTAAAACGCGGCAAATCCTCGTTTCCTTACAAGCCCCGGGCGCTAGGGGGCAGTGTAGGGTATAATCAAGGCAGAATTTTATAGCCAAAACTCTCTTTCATTAGACATAGCAGTGACGTGCAGAAGGGGGGGGGGGCGGGGCAACGGCCCCGGGCATCCGCATCGGGGGAGGGGCATCCAATCACTATGAATGAACTTTTTAAATTTGTGATTGATTCGTAGTTGAATTGAATAAGATTTCTATTCTATGTTTCATGTTTTTTACTTGTCTTAGTACTAGGGTACATGCCTTTGAGTAGAGAAATGAGCATCCAATTAAACATAGCCCCAGGGTCCACCAGACCTCTGCACGCTACTAAGACATGGGCACGTTTTTAGTACTTAGTATAGGCAACTTGGGTATCATTTTTCCGTTTTTGGCCAGGTGTGAATATCGCTCAGATTTGGAAACTCAGCTATACCACATACCATAAAAAGAAAACTACCCCCGGGTTCCCAAGGTCAGTAAATTAACTAATGTAGAGGTCGCTCCTCATACGTTTGCGGAAAGGTATAATAGTATTGAACGTATTCATATTATCAGATACATTGTATTTCGAGTGAGTGGGTGAGACTGTTGTACAACTAGCAGGTGGAATATACAAAACTTCGCCAAAGAAGCATATCAATGTGAGTGTAAACTATTGTAGTTCTAATTTAAAGTTACTTTTCATGTCGCTTACACGAGTCATTCACATAAAATACGAAACTGCTTTATTTCTGAGGTCGAAGTCGCGAGCTTTCTTGATAGTCAACTGAAAAAATCCTGTTTCAAGAAGGATTCTTACGAAAAAAATGTCACCCTAACTTAGTGGCATTTTAAAAACTCTAAATTCGTCAAATTTTAAACCAAACTACGCGTGGCAGATATCATTGCTGTACAAGGCAACTATCTGCGTGGCCTGTTCATACCATTAAAGACAACTTATTTTTTTCACTTTATTTCGAAGAAGTATATTTTCCCCACCGGAAATAATCTCGTTGCTGTTAAGTGGTTTTAAAATCGCAATCATCAAAACGTGTCCCGCAGACTGGAACTCAAACTTTTTCTATTCTCAACTTTGTCTCCTTCTATGCAGGTCTTGTACTACATTGACGAGAGGCAGTTAAACCTACATCCTGTCAAAAATCTTTTGGCGTTGACCGCTTAGCTTTACGACTTTAACATGAAAATCACATAGATGACTGAGAAACTGCGACAAATTAGAATTAAGTTTCCGTCTCAGATATAGCTATCGATATGACACTGTGCATTTGTGGACGAGTACATTTTCAGAACTGATGGCGTTTAGTAAGCCTTGTTTACTTGCCGATGTCTTGAATGATCTGCTTCAGGAGGGAACTTTTGGCTATTTCAATGACTTACATTTACATGACATATTCTAGAAATCCATGGTTGATGTTGCTTATTGCCATTATCGTTATAGTTGCTGTCGTTGCTGCTGTTATTTATAATTATCGTTATCACTATTGGTATTAAAATCTTTCGAAAGTACATAGACCCTATCGTGCGGGGACGGATTTCAAACTGAGCCAGTGTAGCCAAGACAAAGCAGTTGAACACAGGACAACGAATGACTTACGATTGACAATTTCCCTGTCGTAGAAGACATTTGCATAAATCCGACTGTCCGATTCTGAATCAGTATACGACTCCCCTTTCAGTCTGATATGTTTTATTTAACAGTCCGAGGCGAAACTGAATGATAGAACTACGACTATCGATTCTACGTTTATACAACGTGCTCAAGCTTTCATCACTATTGTAATGGTAGGTAATGGTAGAGGTTGTAGTTTCTGCAGGCGTCTGCGGCCGTCGCGCTGTTATTTTTTAGATCGCCCCACTTTGGTTCAAATGTATCGAACATTTTAATAAGCAACGACCAGCATTCGGTATACATATTTATAGCACTAATCCTGGTTTCCAGTGTGCATACGTAACTTTTTCAATAAACTGCGTCAGCTTTTGCAGCTTTACCAATGGAAATTTAAACCTTTTCTAATTAAAATTTCTGTTAAGATAATTGCCAGTGTGACTGCCTTATCGGGAATATAAATTGTATACAAGGACAGAAGCTGGCCGGGTCAGTACGAACCCTTTACAGCCCTGCCTTTTCAATACCTAGTGTCTACTAAATGGTGCACTTTCACCTCAGTAGCGGAACCCTGCCGAAGGGTTAATGTGAATCTATCAAAAAGCTTGAAAACTGCTTTACCTGAAAATTTTAAAATTACCCAAGTCAGTTGAAAATATGTTATCTTACATACATACATACGTATTCATAGCATCGATTTATTAAGTGCACATCTCTGGCAAACTTGTCAACAGCAAGCTCTCTCCGCTGACAAAATATGTTCGGTATGAGCTAATCGTTGAAACGAATACAAATAACATAATTATACACGCGCAGAAATGTTATTAATCATCTAAGTAGCGCCATTAACGGATTTTTCCCACGGTATAATTAGACAGCTTAGCAACTGTCACCTTCACTTGTTCACGACGGCAAACAATAGGAGCTCTGACTAATAAATAACAAACATTTACAATTCAATTTGTAAGTATATAGCTTGGGCTGCTTTTATGCTTCATTTTGCCTCACTCTTCCACAGCGCCACCTAATAAGGGGCACTCTCATTGGAGCCACTTTTCATCTGAGACAATAGAACGGACTGTAGTCACAAAAAATCGAATTGAATGCCCATATCCAATCACTGCAGTAGAACTATTGACTTTTGAACCTAACTATAAGACCAAGCACGCTGCGGCCTTGATTTAATGTCGTGTAATCTTAAGATGATCGCCTCCTGGCACTTGTACTTTAATATGCAAAAATATGCTTTTAAGAAAATAACAATACCTTTTACTGGCTGCATTCCTTCTTATAAATACCTTGAGATTACTCTTGGCGAATTTTTGGTGAGTTGTTAGGAATTAACTGCAAACAATTGGGAGACACCGGGCGTGCGTTCAATAACGCTAGGACCTACGCAAGGACCTAGTTAAAATCTAGTCAAAGTCACGTGTTCTCATGTAAAATGAACTTCAATGTCTCACGTAATCTCGCGAAGTTTTGCTATTCTCGCGAGGTACTAGCGTTAATGAAAGGGAGGCAGCTTTACCACTTACCCTCCACAAGATGTTTTAACTGCCCAATATCGTCCATTGTGAAATTTTGTTCTGTCGTTTGACGTTACTCCAATTTGTCTAAATGTTAGACAGTACGCGCTAGTGCTCCGAGATCATTTCTTGAGGGTACATAAATTTAAGGCCAACCCAGTTAGATGTGGCAATACTGGGTGGCCAACGAGCCAATGTGGACAGAAAATATTGCTCACGGGTGGACTGAAAAAAATATTGTTCGCGTGTGGAATCGCTTATTTTTAATGGAGGACGATGAAGTTTGAAAGCGCATTTTCTTGTGGGATTATAATGTTTTAAGAGAAAATTGTTGCGCATGAGTTAAATTCGGTAAATATGCCAGCTTTTTTGTAATAAACAATTCGTGTCTTTAGTAGAATCCAATACTGTGCATCCGTATAGAGAAGTACCGAGTTGACAAAAGATTACCAACGAGAGACCAAAATTGCGACTTTATTATAATTTTGAACATACTCACTTAGTTACGCAAATTAATGCACAAGTAGATTTTCGAATGTTAACTAGACACACACCAGTTTGTGGGACCAAAACTCAGTCAAGCATACAACCGGAAATTCACAGTGAAAATTCTCTCGGCTAGTCCCGTGAAATCTCGGTGTCGCAAGTTCTATCATACGAATGCTTTGGTCACTCGCAAGAATTGGCATTCCACGTCCAGAGTCCTATATTCTGAAACGTTTGGTGCAGGTTCGTAACAGATTGTTTTCAGTTATCTCGGAGATCGAAAAATTGATTCAAACCCATTAATTGCTGTGTTTGGCAAAATCGACCGCTCGACAGAGTGGCGCTCCACAGACTGGACGGCAACCTAAAATATACATAACTCACAGGTTTCATTCTTACAAAACTATTCTTTACGTGTACAACCCAACACATGACCTTTAATTCCTGCACTACTTACTTTTTCAGTGTTTTGATTTCTGTTCCAGTTGTTATGTGGTTGATATTTTAATTTTGTATCTAAATGTAGTTATGCCTAAGTCTTCCTGAAAGGGAAAGACTTTATTGATATCTCTTACAACAACAATACTCGTCACAGTAGCTTAGTACTTGAATTTTATATTGTTGGCAGCTGTGTTTTTTAAATATAAAGCCAAATTAAATCCCAATAACACAAATAATACCAAACGATAAGTTTTGCATATACACCTAAACACAAATAAACGATATGCACAGTCCAACGAGGAGTGCACTTCAATATGTTTAAAATGGATGTCTGTCGATATCTGAACTGTGGGTGTGACTCCTGGGGACCTTATGAGAAGGCCAAAAATTGAGCGAAACGTCCACAGACTGAGATCTCCTTAACTTCCTCAAACCCGATCTTTACGCATCAAGCTACAATGAGTTTCTCGCGCCCTTTTGTTGAAGTCCTTCTTGCAAACTGACCATGTGGTTCTAGTATCCGAAAATACTTACTACATAAAATCTTATTTTCGACACCCTTTCTTTATATTTTTTCGCCTTTCTTGCCAAAAGCGATTTTTGAACAGTATTTGACCCTTCTCTTTGAGCGTATGATTACCGGTTGTCATCGGTTATTTCCGTACCCACATTTCCGGCTCATCAGTTCAGGAACTTGTCCTGAAAGCCGCCATTTTTTCCTTGTAACTGAATGTGCTGTCGCTTGCTCGAAAGGTCTTCATTATTTTGTTTTGTTAGTAATATCTCGTGATTCGTTTGCATATGTAGTGTATTTATAGTTTGTAGTTAGTGGTCGTTGATGTTTTTTGGAATGTTACGCGTACTTAGTATGTTAAAATAGCATTGGTGTTTAGTTCCTTACGTAGGCCGGTCGAACCTAG
>NMRA01000093.1:480325-502795 GCA_002633005.1 Phoronis australis | reverse complement strand
CAAAGACCCTACACCAGGGACTTCGGGACCTCACCTTTTCAAAAAAACTCCGTCGAAGAATGACCATAATAAAATAAAGTTTTCCCGAAAGTGGATCACTATTAAACGAATCTTGACCTTAGAGCGAGCGCAGACAGCCCGTACGAGCTGCCTTTCTCGAGTGATTCACACCTGAGCTGACCAGCATCTTGCTTTAAAGGAGAATGACACCCGATTTAATTAGTCTTTTTTACCGTCTTAATCGGTCTATATCCACATCGCCTCTTATACGGTCGACCTCATCTTGCCGATAGCTGTCGCGTTAACCTGTGATAAAGGTGTGAAACGACGCAGCGACGTCAGTGGTTCATCTGCAGAGTGAATGCCGCTACATTGCAGTGCATCGTTCCCGCTTGTCCAAACCATGAAGCTGTAAAGAAAGCGGGTATATCGTTTTTTGACTTCCTCGAGAGCCCGAAATGCGTAGGAAGTGGCTCGCGGTACGCTGTTAATAGCAAGTATTAGGCCGTGAAACTCTCCGTGTCTGTGACCGGCATTTCGTCGACAGTGATTTCACAGACGAATTCCGGCTTACCAAAAAACTATCCTTGCGTTCTGTTGCCTGTTCATGTTCACGGCGCCTCTCTCTATATATGTATTTCTTGATCAGTGTATTCCGGTTCGAACTGATAGTCAGTGAAACCTAAAGATCCGACCCGTGAAGTCTTCATCGGATGAGCCGGTCTCGATTAAGTCGGGATTGGCGCCGGGCGAGTTGCCATGTAGACGTTTATTATTCTGCGTTCAGTTTCAAAATGAATTATTCTCACCCTAACCAATGAATATATAAAACGAAAACAAAGTCTGTCTCATTAGATACAATTTGTAAATGCTTTTGGAACATTCGTGAGTGCAAATGTGTTGAGAAGCCAGCAATGAATAAACCATTGCGTCACCGGCTTTATCTGCAATAAAGGTAATTGACCGGGCATCGAGGCCGTGTGAGCGCATGCTAATTCAGTGTTTGCGGACAGAAAGCTTTTGTGAAACAATAACTCGATTTTATATGTTATGGTCACATGTTAAGGGAATCTTTATTTAGATATACAGATACATTATTCAAATCATTGTTACTGTACATTAAACCTTTGCCCTGACGGTTCTGTGTAAGGGGAACCTGACTTCGCGGCCCCCGACAAGGAAGTGGATTTTCAATTTCGTGGCGAATTCACCTAAATAATTATGTGCACATTATTTCTTTGGGTCACTGGAGGTTTTGTTTTCAACTTAAGCTGGTTTATGTTCGTGATGTCCAGTCCCGACAGCCGCGACTGGCCTGATCGCTTTCCGAGGCACTGTCGGCGGGAGTTACAAGCGTTTTGTGTGTTTAGAACTGAAAAATCACAAGTCTAAAAGTACAACACACAGCTATGTTCCCCCGTGTGTATTTCACGGAAGAATGATTCGAATTTATCGCCAAACAGACCCAAACTCCCGCTATCGACCATGGTAAATTGGCCTACCGAACTCTGTAGGCTACGGTACGTGCAGATACCTATAAATCCAAAACTGTGAAATAAAACAACACGTTTGTTCAAGAACTCTATGTATTTGTAATGGGTTTACATCGAATTTTGATGATTCATTGGTGTAAAACGATGAATTCAAGCGATAAGTTGACACCAGTAAGCGTGTTGTGAACGGCTGAACTGACTGCGTTCGAACCGATTACGTCATTGGTTAATTTCAGAACCTCCGTCTGCCGTTAGGTGTGTGTCAGGTAAAACAACTGAACTTGCTGTTATCGAGTGGAACTACTCGATGTAATTTGACACAAAATAGGTTGTCTTTTGGGTGGCATTCTCCTTTAATAAGTTCATCGGGAATTTCGTATATTCACACTGTTAGATCTCAGCTATAGCTACTTGAGGCAGCTCCTCGCTACCAGTCAGTTTACTGGTCCTAGCCCCATTCTTACTTTCCGTGTTGGTTCACGGTTACTTAACCCTTGATGGCTTCATCCCCGGGATTGTCCCAGGGGCAGATCCAGGATTTGGAGTGTTGCAAATGTTTTGAGAAGCCAGCAATGAATAAATCCCTGCTTTGCCGGCTTTAGATGCAACAAACTAATTGACCGGGTCCCGAGGCCGTGTGAGCGCTTGCTGATTCAGTGTTTGCTGACAGAAAGATGTTGTAAAACACAACAATTCGATTATATATCCTATGGTCACATGTTAGGGAAATCTTTAATTACCTTTTCATATACATTGTTCGAATCATTGTTACTGTACAATTTTTGCCCTGACGGTTATGTGGAAGGGTAACCTGACTTCGCGGCCCACGACGAGCTAGTAAGTAGATTTGCAGTTTTGCGACTAATTCACCAAAATAATCACATACACAGTTTTCTATGGCTCACTAGTATAGTCTAGTTTAGTTTCCAACTTTGGCTGGATTATGTTCGTAATGTCTTCAGTCCGGCCGCAATGGGCCTGGTCGGGTTCCGAGCCACTGCCAGGGATAGCAAGCGTTTTGTGTGTTTAGAACAGAAAAAATCGCGTCTAAAATTACAACACACAACTATGTTCTCCTGTCTGTATTTCACGGACGAATTTTTTGCATTTATCACCGAACAGACCCCAAAATCCCGCTACCGACATTGATAAATTGGCCTACCGAACTTTGTAGGCTACGGTACGTTCAAATACCTAAAAATCCGTAACAGCGAAATAAAACAACACGTTTGTTCAATTACTCGGTGTATTTGTAAGGGTTTTACATCGAACTTTGATGATTTATTGGTGTAAAACGATGAATTCAAGCGATCAGCTGACACCAGTAAGCGTGTTGTGAACCGCTGAACAGACTGCATTCGAACCTCTGACGTCATTGGTTAATTTCAACCTATGTCTGCTGTCAGGTGTCAGATAAAGCAGCTGTACTTGCTGTTATCGAGTGGTACTACTCGTTCTAAATTGATACAAACTACGTTGTTTTTTGGGTGGCATTCTCCTTGAAGTCAACTTCATTCACAGTTATCTCTGTTCGTGTTTTCAACACACCCATTATAGGGCTTCGCTCTTTACTTTTGAAACCGGTCCACCGATTTTGAAAATGTTTATGTTAATCAGTCATCAATAGTTAGAATGACAATTTCGTGCCAGGATTTTTCACTTGATTCCAATTCGTTTACAGTTATTTATCGACCGTTAAAGCTGAGTTGCAAAAACACTGTTTTCCTGTTCACAATAGGCATGCATGAAATTAGCAGCGACAACCCATTACTTGGTATAATGCAACGCACGATTTTTGAGGCAAGGTGACCATTTGAATAATACAAATGGTGGCAGTGCAACAAACTTGGGATTTCCCAATTGCATCAGCTGTAACGACGGAAATCAAATATCAATGATCATAATCAAAATATTGTTAACGGTTTTCATTTAACGAAAAATGGTTCCTGTATTCGAATAATTCTTTATTTTATGTGAGATTACTGGGACTGGTTAAATAATTACAGGATGGTTTGATGGCGTTCATGACTTTTTGGAATTTCAGCGTTCGCAGTGAAAAACGATTTTTTGGAAAGTAAATCAAAGAGGTGATTTGTCCTGGAAACGTTATAAATATGCCTGTTGAACGTCTTAGGTATGGTGCATCTTCAATAAAACCGTGATACAAGATTTACTCATTAGTAGCACCAATGTAATAGAAGACCCTTCCAAAGTACATATAACAACAGAGGATGCGCGCTTGCGAGTGCATGTTTCCTCGAACTCTGAAGATTTTGTAAGTATGTACCCAAGTATAGCTTTGCATCCGGGTGTATTTGCATTTACATGACAGAAATACATACCGTGCGTAAACATATACTCCGATGTAAATATACACTAGGAAATGTAAACAGCTCCATATCAACGGGCTACGGGAGCCGGCAAGGTAATGGAGCCGGGATTGTAATTATATAATAATCCGTTTATGAAAACGGGAAAAGTGATGAAATGTAGAGTACTGAATATATTAGAAGTTTCCCGGAACACTACAGCGACATCTCTATTTCTTCCGTATTTACCCGCAATGCTTCAAGGCACTTGTCCACAGTTGTATGAGTGAGGTGTGATAAAGCGTTCTTCTCTTGCCCCATTCGCCTCAGTGTTTCAAACACTTTCGCAGTACACAAAAATATGCTACTAAATGGTGCTTTTGCTTTTCGTTTAGAACTGCATGCAATTGCAACAACTGAAGCGAATACACTTTGAAGAGCGACACCAGGCGATATCGAATGAAAAAGCGCGGAGGACGGTGCGCCATTGTATTGGTCGCATCACTGTGGATCACCGGGTATCTTCCGGTTTTGGTAGTTAGGACTGAGACACGTCCCTGAACTTGCTTAGGTCACAGCGCAATCTTGTGTCCTATTTTTACCCCAATCAGCGAAACTCTTTTCACGAGTTGTACACATTCCATGTCGATTGGATGAGAAAAATGTGACGATAGAGCGTCATACTTAGCAAAATTTCATTTCGCCAAGTGAAAATATTACATCTCGTTCACATTTTCCGATGCTTCAATCAAATTTAAGTGTTCATTTTTAATTTCAGATATTCCGCTTTCTGAGTGGTGTCCTGCCTGCTACAAAGCGCCACCTGTTGGCTACCAACCATAACAATGAAGCGCGGACGTCTACGCAAAGTAATTGTAGCTACAGCATGCTTTCTTGTGACATTCTATTTTACGGCACAGCTGCGAAAAACACAAACCAACTTGGAAAAGGTCCAGAATATTGTTTTCTTGAAAACGCATAAAACGGGTAGCTGTACACTTCAAAATATTTTGATGAGATATGGAGAAACTTATAATTTGACATTTGCGTTACCAGCTGGCGGAAACAAATATCAGTTAGGATACCCGTCTAAAAATGTCCGGAATTTCGTTGCAAGGCTTGACCAAACAAAAAATATCATGTGCCACCACGCAAGATTTAATCACACTTCCATCAGAAGTTTCATGCCCTCCTTTGCGAAATATGTAACGATTTTGCGTCACCCTGTAGCAGTGTTTGAGTCACAATTCAGTTTTTTCTCTTTTGGCAAATCGTGTATGCATATGACATCGAATTCGATGTCGAAGTTCTTGGAAAAGGAATCTCTGTATAGTAACATTACCCACTGTTTCGGTATGGCTACTCGCAATGTCCAGCTTTACGACTTGGGATTAGACGAAAAAGACATGGACAACGCAACAGCCGTAAATAGTAAAATAGAGGAAGTCGTCCAAGTGTTTGATCTAGTGCTCATTGCTGAATATTTCGATGAATCTCTTGTCTTGTTGAAGGAACTGTTCAGCTGGGAAACTCATGATATTGTATACTTTTTGCACAATGTGCGTGCGTCCAAAACTAATCTCACAGCCTCCGAAAAACGACAGATTCTACAGCGAAATCGTGGAGATTTTAACTTGTACACGACCGTGTTAGACATTTTGAAAGATAAAATACGGAACTTCGGCGAAACAAGAATGCGTCGGGAAGTTGAAAAGCTAAGACACATGTCAAATTATTGGAAAGATTTTTGTGTTGGCAAGACCATAACCGGAGCGCAAATGAACGATCCACGGATGGCTAATCAGAAGCCATTTTCCCCAGGATCTCTTGGTTTTCAGCTCAAAGAAGACAGAATACTGACCAATATTTGCCAACAACTGACGAGAGCTGAGCTACGTTATACTGACCATCTGTTTAATTTAATGAAAACGAAATGATTCGATAGTAACTTCAAGGGCTTCAAAAATATGAGCCTAGTTCCACGTTAAACATTAAAGCGCTTATAAACCCGTGTTCCGCAATAAAGTTGACGAGAAGTAATTTTTTGGTTGTAAATCACTGACAGTTCTTTTTTCCTTATGACGACGGTCGGTGCAAGCCAACTTGCAAAGCGTCAAACAACAACGAACTGTGACTTTTTCGAAGCCATAAAATCACCTCTAATTTTACAAAGGATCACTTTGAGACCAATTTCATAATGGTACGTGATCAAAATACATAAATGTTTTGCGCCGGATTGCGGGTTTATTGCCGGTTTAAGAGCCCCTAACCATTTTGGGAAACATACTTATCGCTTGTACCAGGAAGAGATAACCAGGTGGTTATCTCTTCCTGCTTGTACTTATGTTGAAATGTAATTGTAATGGGAGCGCGGTATTATGTTTCGGCCATCTTGTTTAAAAAGAATAACTAATACACACGCACGCACGCGCGCACCCAGCCTATCACATAGGGGGCTCGATTTATTGGTAATATGGACTTTTTACTATCAAAAAATTCGGTAGACTAAAAAACTAAAAACGGGGGAACACACGATCAGAGTGCGTTCGCTCCTTTTGAGTGGACTTTTGTCTCGTTTTCTTGGACTTTTTGTTTCTCTGAGGCGAACCTTTCTGCCCACTTCGCCCCATGAGTGCGCGCATGCACACACGCACGCACACACGAAGACGCAAACCTGAGTGCATGTACCTTTACTGCTAATACTCTTCTCATTTTGCGCGAAATCGGTACAAATTGTCAAAACAATGCTTGGTCAAATTACAAAACGCAAATGTAGCTGCTTCAATTTGGGCCTGCATAGTGATGTAACAGGAGCGTGTGATGTGAAAGCATGTCATTAAGTGTTTGTTTGTCATCATGAACGAGACATAAAATTCGGGCAAAAATGCAATTTGAAAAGATTTTTAAATGGTGTGTGAGAATTTCAAAGACGGACTTTTGATATAACAATCGACCGGGGGAGTAAATGAAAGGGGAGGCGTTAGGGGAACTAGGTTTTTTCTCAAGGGTTCGTTGGTGTCAAAGCATAGATTCTCCCTTGCTTTGGTGGCACTGCAGTGTTAGACTGAGAATTTGTGGAATAGACCGGGAGTGTATTGGAAGTAGGTTTAAAGAATCTGGTTTGCTTGTTCTCATGAACATGTTTTGAATCAAAACAGTCCATCACATTGGCTATAGGTTTTATTTTCTTCAAAACGACTGACCCCTGTTGCGATGTTGCATTATACTGCAGTGACTGAGGAATCTAGTGCAATTTGAAGTAGTCCTCAAACAACCCAGAATTGCAAAAATCTGATAAAATGACAGCTCTTTTCGTCCAATTTTGTGGAATCTATAGGCAATTGGCATACGGAATCGAGTGTTACTCGTGTCAAACATTGGCAGAGAAGTGGGTTTGAGATGAAAATCCAAGTTTTGCGTTTTGCCATTTTTGCCTATGTCTTGCTTCCTTTTCCGTGAATGTGAAAGGACCCAAAATATTAGACAGAATGAAGTTTCTGTGGCCAGCTGAAGCGCTTTTGTAGTGAAAAGACTCACAACTTTTCATTTGTAAAGTGTAAGAAAGTGATTTGTAAACCTCCTGGCAAAACAAAACAAAACAAAGCAATAATTTTTCATTGCATCTTTTAGTAATACCATTTGACCTCCAGATACCTGGAGAAAATTTTTCTTAGTTTCGTTCCTCGCAGCTGGAAGACACGCGACTGCAGGTCAGTATAGTTGCAAATAATACCAGTTTTCTGAAGGTGTCCTGCGTCTGAAATTTTCACTCAGACATTTTCCTAATAGAAAATCCGCCACTCCGGTCCGAAATTTGACAATGTTCCCTGCTTCAGCAAGTCAGAAGGGATTTGTATCGGTCCGTCCTCAAGTTGGGAAATGGTTTACGACTAAAAACGGCGCTTTCTTTTTAGCATAGTTTGTCCGTGGAATGTCCGGGAAGGGAAACCTACAAAACTGATCGACTGGCATGTACAGCTGGGCTATGAATATACCCATCTCCACTACAAGGACCTTTTGGAGAGGAGTTTCTTTAAAAACCATTTCTTATGATTGTGTTTTAACTGAAGACCTTTTACCTGTTAGTATTACGATCACATATCGAATTTCGTTTAGTTGATTATGCTCTAGATTGATCAAATAATAATTACGAATATCTAGGGATTGCCCTCTCAAATGTGACAAGTACTTGTAGAACCAGCGAGACGTACATGGAGGTATCTACCAAACAAATCTATATGTCTTAAAATATAGAATGTAACACGTTTTCATCGATATGTAACATGTATAAGTTACGGGTTCGCGATTCACAAGAAAATAATAAAAAGACCAGCGACTGCAGTTTAATCATATATTTTGCTTATATCAACGATACCACATTTCACAAACTCCGCTAAAAGACTGACTCAAACCACGCGCTCTCCTGAGAACCCGGATGGGCATGTGCCTATCAATGACTGACCAACAAATAGCTAGACGTCACAATGGGCTTCAGAACATGAGTAGCCCGTCCCGCCACATATATCTAACAATCGTTATTTTATACTAATGTTACCAAAATTAAGCACATTGCATCATACTTCCACCTGAAAACATTAAATGAACAATTAATACCTAAGCCTACCATAACCAGTCAAAACTTTCGTTGAATAAACATTTATTATACTAAATAATAAATCTGCTTGAAGACATTCTTAAAGGTACTTTTCCCTTAATTCATCAATTTAGATCACACAATGAGTTTCGTAAGTGGAAAGATATCACTAAACTATAAACATTTCAGCCCTGTTTGCGTTTGCCTTATTTTACTATTACTTTTTGATTTTTTAAAAAATGGGCATTGAATTTCCGCGGTGACCTCATTACAAACCGCAAAAGTTGAGCGAATATCCACGA
Source organism: Phoronis australis (assembly GCA_002633005.1). Lineage (NCBI taxonomy): Eukaryota > Metazoa > Phoronida > Phoronidae > Phoronis > Phoronis australis. The sequence goes on along the minus strand of NMRA01000093.1, from coordinate 494,097 downwards.
TGCAAGCCAAGTGTGACTACAGCGACCATATTTGTGGTGGTGGTGCACCACCATACATAATAACTGAGATAAAATTGAATGGGCTTAAATTAGGTTTAGAGTTGTGGATATGCCGCTGCGTGCAACTGACAGTTCGTAATTAGCTTCACAAGGACTTGACAATGTTGATGATGCGGCACTATATCGTAACAATTCCAGTGAAATTTAAAAAAAACAAACAGTTGAAAACCTGTTGCAATAGTATGCTTGCAATGCGCTTCCATCATATTGGCTATGCAATTGTTGAAAGTCGCCACAATAGCTATGGTGAGCATGACTTGCCCGATTTTCTCGAAATATAGCCATCGGAAAGCTGATAGTGCACAAAATTTTAAGGATTGGTTTTACTCAGATTTGATGGTTTCCCCATTTAAGTCAGTAACATATATATTACCACAAACACAAGGAAGCTCTGTTTTAACAATCACTGTTTTTTTAATATTTTCAGATTCGCCAATCCGTGTAACGAATCTTGGTGCTCCTACACAGCGGAATGTGAGGGGTCCCCTTGTAGCACAAAACACCCTGAAAAGATACGCAAATTTGAAAATTTAGACTAGTTCAAAGACAACCACACCATTCCTTTAGGAATGTATTATTTTGAAAATTGATTCGGTGAAGCGGAATTTCTTTAGTTGTTCAATGTTTTGAAACCCTTCTCTGCGCCAGTGCCACCTGGTGCCGATTGCAAATACGCACCAGTTGTGCTTTACATTGCAGTTTGTGGCATGACATTATTTAACAATTGTCGCATTCTGTATTCTATTACTACTAATGCCGAAATGTCGTAGGTTGGTCAGTGAATTTCTCTGTCTAAGACGTTTAGTCACATTCAGTTACATTAGATTCTCATGGTTCAGTACTATTTGCATTGGTATTTGCCAATTAATTTGTCTATTTTGATTTTACTGTATTCACAAGTTAGCATTTAGTGTCTGTCAGCTGTGCTTTGTGATTGTGCGTGGATGGAGAGATAGTGATTAAATCCAGTATTTGATTAGAAAAACTCGCCTGTTCTCTAGCTAGAGCAGTACAGCTCTCGTACTGCTGTTATATTTATAACTTAGAAAGTATCAACTTCCGGACACCCTCATTATCACTACTAGTAGTAAACATTGGAACTTAAAGGAGAATGCCACCCGATTTAATTAGTCTTTTTTACCGTCTTAATCGGTCTATATTCACATCGCCTCTTATACGGTCGACCTCAACTTGCCGAAAGGTGTCGCGTTAACCTGTGAGGAAGGTGAGAAACGACTCAGCGACGTCAGTGGTTCGTCTGCAGAGTGAATGCCGCTATATTGCGGTGCATCGTTCCCGCTTGTCTGAACTATGAAGCCTAGAAGAAAGCAGGTATATCGGTTTTTCGACTTCCTCGAGAGGTCGAAGTGCTTAGGAGGTGGCTCACGGTAGTGAAGAATGAATGGTACGCTTTTAATAGCAAGCCGTGAAACATCTCCGTGTCTGTGGCCAATATTTCGTCGACAGTGATTTCTCTGAAAAATTTCGGCTTACCAAAGAAATATCCTTACTTTCCGTTGTTTGTACATATTCACTGCGCCTTTCTAGTGTTACTCGATCAGTGTATTCCAGTTCGAACTGATTGCCTGTGAAACGTAACGATCCGACCCTTGAAGTCTTTGTCAGATGAGTTCTTGACAAAGTTGGAATTGGCGCCGGGCGAGTTGCCATGGAGACGTTTATTATTCTGCGTTCTGTTTCAAAATGAATTATTCTCACCCTAACCAATGCTTATATAAAAGTGAAACAAAGTCTGTCTCATTAGATACAATTTGTAATGCCTTTGCAGTATTCGTGAGTGCAAATGTTGAGAAGCCAGCAATGAATAAACCACTGCTTTACCGGCTTTTGATTCTAGGTAATTGACCGGGCACCGAGGCCGTGTGAGCGCGATGCTAATTCAAAGTGTTTGCTGACAGAAAGCTGTTGTGAAACAATTGCACGATTTTATATGCCATGTTTAGGGGAATCTTTATTTAGAAATACAAATACATTATTTAAATTATTGTTACTGTATAACCTTTGTCCTGACGGTCTGTGGCTGTGGAAGGGAAACCCGACTTCGCGGCCCCCGACAGTAAGTAGATTTTCAGTTACGTGCACATTATTTCTTTGGCTCACTATTATAGTCTTTTCGTGACTAGATGTTTAGTTTCCAACTCAGGCTGGTTTATGTTCGTGCCAGTCCCGGCGGCCGCGACGGGCCTGATCGGGTTCGGAGTCACTGGCCGGGATAGCGAGTCAGTCCGGCCGCGACGGGCCCTGATCGGGTTCCGAGCCACTGGCCGGGATTACAAGCGTTTTGTGTGTTCAGAACTCAAAAATCCCAAGTCTAAACAACACCCTGATCTAAGTTCTCCTGTCTGTATTTCACAGAAGAATATTTCGAACATCTCCGAACAGATCCCAAACTCCTGCTACGCCACCTTGGTAAATTGGCCTGCCGAACTTTGTAGGCTACGATGTGTCCAAATACCAATAAATCGGTAACAGCGAAATAAAACAACAGTTTTTATAAGAACTCGGTGTATTTTTAAGGGTTTTACATCGAAGTGTGATGATTTGTCGGTGTTAAACGATGAATTCAAGCGATAAGCTGACACTAGTAACCCGTGTTGTGAACTGCTGAACAGAGTGCGTGTGAAATCAATGACGTCATTGGATAATTTGAACACCTCCGTCTGCCGTCAGGTGTCAGGTAACGCAACCGAACGTGCCGTTATCGAGTAGAGCTACTCGATCTAAATTAATACAAAATAGGTTATTTTTGGGTGGCACTCTCCTTTAACACCTAGCCTAGTATTCTGTATAGGCAATAAATGAATTTCTATATAATACTTAAAAGACTTTTCATTAAAACATACAAAGGCAACACAAAAATAGTGTATGAGATGACATCGATTTTTCTCTACATTCAATATTTATGATTTTACAAAATAAGAATAAGTTGATGTGAAGGTGGTGTATAAATACAAAACTTGCAGTAATTTTCATTACAAGCTTTGGTGTTTTATTACAAGCTTTTCAGTTTCATTCATGCACTTTCGAGAACGTCATGATATTTTCGTAATAGTGGATATAATAGTTTTACAGCTGTATTATATATTGAGAACTATTTCAGTTGCGTAATTATATGTCCCGGTGTAAGTTGGTTAAGCAGACGTCACTACTGTCATCCATTTAAATGAACACCTGTGAGTAGAACAAGACACAAAATAATGGCAGACTTTAATAAAGTGGGCAACAGTTGTCAAGAGAATCTTAGACATTATTAACCCAAATAAGCAATCTTGTTTACCCAGTATTCACAGTTTTTCATTTGAATGTGTAAACTAAAAATGGTCACTACATTGAATTGAACCAAAGTAAACTAATTCTCCATTTTCGTAATTAAAAGAAACGCTCTGAACAAGTTTACTGTACACTTTATATGCATCCCAAAATGATACTGAAGCTAACCAAGGTGACCATACAGCTAAGAAATACGCTTATGTCACAATTTTATAAACTAGTCTTTTGTTATTGTAGAGTGCAACCTCTAAATCTATTTGACAATTTAGGGCGTTTTCTTGCAACCATCATCATTGTGTTCGATCCTAGACTATGTTTTGGCTATACATGTTCTGTCAAACGTTCCATATATGCTTGGTTAACAGCATTGAAGTGAACAGGTCAAAAACACAGTTGAGTCACTTTGGTCGTAATTGTGTATTGCTTCAGTTCCATGTACAGTAGTCTGTACCCTGCATGTCTCTTTTTAGTCTATTTGTTGTGATAGTGTAGGCTGTGACTTGCAACCACTTCAGCTAGGGACTGAGACTGATTCAAATGTGACAGTGGAGATGAAACCAGGAGAAATTGATAGGGAACTTCAGTCGCAAGACAGCACCAAAATACCCCTCCAACACATTAAAACTCATTAAGAGAAAAGAAAATTATAGCTATGCAAGTACTCAGGGTACCTTTGAATAAATGCTCTTCAGTTAAGTTTACTTAACATTAACTGAGTGTGCAATCAATAATTGGTAATTCATTTGTATTATGTTAGTTCCTGTTCTAAATGACCCAGAGTATTTGATTTATTTTCTGTAGTTAATGGATTGAAGACAACAAAAAGTAAATATAGCTGTAAACAACAGTTTGCCTACCGGTACGTGAAACTTAATTCTTTCTCAAGGAGATCTTATCACACATAGAGAAGAGGATCAGATGATGGCAAAAAAAGTAACGCAAAATGAGGCCCACGCTATGATGACAGGAAATGATGGCAAACTCCCAAAGAATTATATACTCTCTCCCTAAGTCTTGATCAGCTATAAAATCGTACTTTTGTTCGATTCTGATAACAGTAAATCAAAGTATCCCCTGACATTAAAAGTGGCAATCCCAGGTGGTCATCTGGTTGTTTTCTACTCTTTTATTTTAGATTCTGTTGCAGGGAACACGCCTAAAATCTGAAAAGCTACATTTCTCTGAAAACGTTTCTAAAAAGCTTTCTACAAATGAAAACAATTTGGCTATGGGAAAAAGTTCATTTCACTAAAAAAATTAACTGAACGGACGCACAAGTATATTTCTTGTACAATTATCTAGCTGTACAGTTAGTCTGACATGTGTGTACGATGTGTATGTACTCATTCTAGTAACATTATAAATTACAGTGGACACTCCTGTTACTCATCACTCTGATCTTTGATTTCCAATCATACATTCTGATTGCAGTCACTGTGTAGCTCATATAGCCATCTGTTGTTATGCTTAAGTTGCTTTATTTTTCTACAGAAAACAGTAAGGACATTTACTCAATTCATCAGTTTACCCGACATTTACTGTATTGGTTTACAGTGAGTATGGATAAAAATAATATTGCACTTGGTTTCTAGCCTAAGTCAGACTTTAAACAAATTTGAGCAGAAGTTGACAGATAATTAGTACATTCACTTCACGAAGGAGAACAGAATTTCGTTTACATATGAGCTAGACTATTTGTTATATAATGTTTAAGCATTTAGGCCTATACCTTAAAAAGAAAAAATAGCGTTGTTAACTGTGTGTGGTTGGAAAAATTCTTGTAACTGCAGCAACACCCAGTGAATGAATGTGCTTATTTAAGAAAGCAAGTGAAAATTCAAAAATAACTCCAATATTCACTTGGCCAAAGACTAATGACATTTTCAGTTGAAAATTGTGTCTACTGAACATCCATTGACTATGCTAAGACATATGTGCATCCAACAGTGTGTGTAAATCGTTCCTATTCTACATCAATTTGTCATGTTCTGTTCTACACCACTATACTTCTATTTAATAAGTTAAATACAACTACCGAAACTACCGTTCTTCTGCACCCATGTTATTTTTATCATTGTTTGCAATTACCTCTGAATGTTTAAGTTTTACAATGTATTCAGTTCCTGAAACTTTGGTTCAAATTGTGTCTCATTAGTTGCTCGCCCCTATTTCTTGTATAAACAAGTGCTGTATGAAGGAACGTAGATTGTTTATTTTATACACGCTTAGTTGTTAGAACTACAAGCGGTATTTGATTTTACTGTCATTTCTTGGACTTCCCTGATTCCTAATTTAAACGTTGTGCAATGCTTTGTTTAACATTTGTATATATAATAATGCGATTCTGAGTATATGTTAAAATTGGTATTTCGTGTTTTCAGTTGTCTCACTGGTTCATCTATATAATCCGCAGTCTTCGCATTTACCACAGAAAGCTTGGATATAAACTGTCCTTTTGGTTTATATCCCCCAAATTGTTTATTAAACTGACGCAGCTGGTCAAAAGTAATTCCATCCATTCATATTTGGTTTTGGAGTATGGATCTGATCACATTTGATTTAGGCCAGAACAGAATCACGAACTTTAAAATTAGCCCGTAAGTAAATATCGACATATCTATCCAACGTTTCGGTTTATTACTCTAAACCATTGTCAAGGAAACAGTTCACAGGCTCAAAACAGGTGACACTGGTAAAGAAGAGACTGGAAAGATACACGTCAAAATGCATTGTGAGGGTGAGAGACCAGAAATCAAAACGGTTGGAGCTCAAATGAACCAATGTTTCTATTGAGGTAACGCTCAGCATGATTCAACCGTATATGCATAGCCTCCTTTATGAGGAGCCTCAGGGTGGCATTATCCTTGTCTAGGATCTGAACACCAGAGCAATCTATAGTGTGACCAGTTGTCAGAGAATTATTGAGATTAGCACTGTGTGTGTCTTTACAGTGTTATTTTTGTATCTGATGCTAAGAATCCTGTTCGTCATTCCAATGTAAAACTGTTCACAGTCACTACAGTTGAGTTGGTACACAACATGACTTCTTTGAGAATTACTCAACGGTGTTTTCAGTCTCGACAATAACAAAAATCTGCTTACAGGTTTGAGCCTGTTTTGAGCCTGTGAACTGTTTCCTTGACAATGGTTTAGAGTAATAAACCGAAACGTTGGATAGATATGTCGTTATTTACTTACGCGCTAATTTTAAAGTATGGATCTGCTGTGTCTGTCAGCAATTGCCCTGGTGCTTATTGTAGTTAGATATTGTTTATGATAAGGGTCTGAAAATTTTGAGACCACGCGAACAATCGTCTTGAATTTATTATACAATTAACCGCTAATTAAAACAAGTGAAACCTGATGTTAATTAAGTACACTAACAATGAATTAGAACAACCACGCTAGTGCCCTCTGTAAGCATAATTTCACTTAATTAACCCAAAATAACCAAATGACTTATCTGCTATCCAAGTCGAAGGATTAGACACTTTTTGGGTGACAGTCGTTTTGGTAGATCCTAGAACTAGCACGCACTGTATTGCAGCACTATACTTGCTGGCCACGGTTCTTCGTGACACAGCACTTGTAGGCATTTTCTTCTACCCACGATTCTTCTTGCTGGCGCAACGCTTGCAGGTAGTTTCTTACAACCAATGATACAAGTAACAAGCTCTTGATTAACTTTCTGTTCGTTAAGGTAGCACTGAACAGTTAGGCTGCAGCCAGGGGACGTTTACTTGTGCTAGTGCCTAGAATTTATGTAAAGGGCGTGTGTCAGGTTTGGCGGCTCTTTTCAAGTGTGGAATGCGATGAAAATAATTTCAATGAAAGTGATTTTCTTGCTTTTGAGCGAGAAAAGCCGAGTTTTTTTTAGTCATGGCCTACTTTTGATGAAAAATGGTGGCTGTAGTTTGCTTTCAACCCGTGTCGCTTTCTGTCTGAGAAACCTGGTGCCATTTCAGGTGGCTGTCAAACAGATCAAAATTGCCACATAATTAGCTGATAAGGGGCATACTATGACTACATTTTTAAAATTTAGAGTACGAGCATTCTGAATCTGTAGTCAGATTTTTTCTAGCACTTGCAGGGTAGTGGTCAGTTTGGGGAGAAAAGTGTTAAATTTTGGTGTTTTTGGTAATGTTTTTGAGTGCCACGACTTTTTCGATGTGAATTAACTGATTAAAAATCCGTAGCGTAATTAAGTTTCAGGTATCACGAGTAGTGCTTGCCTATTGGGAATGCTACAAAACCCTATGTTTTTTCAGACTCTTGATGAGGTCGTGAGGAAAGAATTCATCTCTACTTCCGTGTACGTCAGCAGCCAAAATCCTGTAATAACTGTCGAGTGAACCCTAACCCTTGCCCTTGCCAAGATCCTCTTTAGAATCTCACGAAATGTCTCTGTTGTACTATTTCTTCAGTGCGCTGTAGGAAGTCCTATAAAAAAGTGCAGGTGGCCTGATGCCTTTTGCAGTACATCATGCGTGCTTAGGCCACAAGGCCGGGCCATTACACTAATCACCTGGTTATGACTCATGGGGATGTGACATCATCGGATTCCTCATGGGTAAAATCTTCTAATCTGCCTGTTTGTTTCAGAGAAACAGAAAGATTATTTAACGTGTATGAACTAACAATGTTAACCAGGCAGGTTATGTATCCATCAAGTAGTAGATTTACGGTGTCTATCGTGGGCAGGGCAAATCTCTACCAGATGTTGAGGAGTCTCGGCCTCCAAGCCACTGTTGGGACCCAATGAACATGCCATGAGGCCTGTGATGTTACGGTGCCGAGCTAGATTGCAGTGTCCAGTAATAACCTGGATCAGCTGCCTTATAGCAATCTTATCTAAAGATAACAGCTTCTTTGAACTTTTTAGTTCAATAGTACTAGGAAAAAGTTGTTTGGTTTGTCTGCAGACAGAGAGCTTTCTCCATGTATCCACGGACAGTTTGTGCACCCAGTGTGTTACCTTTGCTGTGCAGCACGTATAGGCAACTGGTATGCAAGGTTCTGGTACAAAACAGGGTGCACTTTTTCTTTTGCAAGTTTGTCAGCAGCTTCGTTACCGTAATGCCAACATGGGCTTTAACCCAATTCACATGAACAGTTCTACTAGCTGATACAGTAGGTGGTTAAGCTCGTGTACACAGGCCAGGACACAATAGGAGTTGATCTTCGTCTTAGTTGGAGCTTTCATAGCTGCTTGGCTGTCTGAGAGTATGAAGAGTTCCTTGTTTCCAAGGACTGCTTCATGCTCCCTTGCCAGTTGGACAGCCTGGTGAATGGCGATAATTTCAGTCTGAAAGAGTGTAACGGTGTTACCCAGTGAGATCCAGCTTTCTTTGTCGTCACCTGCAAGGTCTGGAAAGTAAATTCCTGATCCTGACTGTCCGTTGTCAAGTTCAGAGCCATCAGTGTAACAAACGGACTGTTGGTCATTGTATCAATGAGTTCGTGATCATCTCCAATTTCTGTATAGAAGTCCTATAGCTTCAACTACCAAATTCCATCTGACTATTTACCACTTTGCCCAAATTTTAACAATGCACTTATTCAACGATTGGTTAATAAAAATCACACGATCTTATCTAATCATGTCCTTGGCTGTTACGATCTGATCTCAGAAATTTCCAGAATCCGAGCGCATTGACCACAGTACTAAAGAGGTAAACATAATCTAAAAATAGATCTTGACGTCAAAAATACATGTAAACAAGTTTCACCCCTTGGTTTTAAAAGTACATATGCACAAATTTTGGGCAGCGTGAATGGAACTATTTCTACTAATTACTTAATCAATATTTATTCTGACAGTCTCATGACCCTGTTGTTTCTCAAATAATCCATTGTAACATGTTTATACAATTGGCTAATAACATCTCAACTCAAGCATGAATTGCAAGGACGCTGGAAAAGGTTAGTGCTTTCTCAACACAAAAAGCCAGAATTACAAGGTACCTAAACTACACGGTCAACGGACTCATAAACACGGGCACGGACGCATGAACACGACTCACGGACCTGCAAACACCGTCCACTGACTCACAAACACGGGAACGGACTCACCAAACACGATCCACGCACCCAAATACACGGGACACGGACTNGAGCTTTCATAGCTGCTTGGCTGTCTGAGAGTATGAAGAGTTCCTTGTTTCCAAGGACTGCTTCATGCTCCCTTGCCAGTTGGACAGCCTGGTGAATGGCGATAATTTCAGTCTGAAAGAGTGTAACGGTGTTACCCAGTGAGATCCAGCTTTCTTTGTCGTCACCTGCAAGGTCTGGAAAGTAAATTCCTGATCCTGACTGTCCGTTGTCAAGTTTAGAGCCATCAGTGTGACAAACCGACTGTTCGTCATTGTATCAATGAGTTGGTGATCATCTCCAATTTCTGTATAGAAGTCCTATAGCTTCAACTACCAAATTCCATCTGACTATTTACCACTTTGCCCAAATTTTAACAATGCACTTACTCAACGATTGGTTAATAAAAATCACACGATCTTATCTAATCATGTCCTTGGCTGTTACGATCTGATCTCAGAAATTCCCAGAATCTTTATAGCGCATTGACCACAGTACCAAAGAGGTAAACATAATCTAAAAATAGATCTTGACGTCAAAAATGCATGTAAACAAGTTTCACCCCTTGGTTTTAAAAGTACATATGCACAAATTTTGGGCAGCGTGAATGGAACTATTTCTACTAATTACTTAATCAATATTTATTTTGACAGTTTCTCAAATAATCCATTGTAACATGTTTATACAATTGGTTAATGACATCTCAACTCAAGCATAAATTGCAAGGACGCTGGAAAAGGTTAGTGCTTTCTCAACACAAAAAGCCAGAATTAGAAACATAAGGCAACAGGCTTGTATCTGACATGGTTATTACATTTCTTTGGTTTTAAGTTCACTTGTTATTTTTGAGATAATAGTTTTGTCTGAGTAAGAGTTTTGTGTGTGTAATAGTTTTTGTGTGTAATAGTTTTTTGTGTGTAATAGTTCTGTGTGTGTAATAGTTTTGTGTGTGTAATAGTTTTGTATGTGTAACAATTTTCTGCCAATCAACCACGATATCATATTCATACAATTATTTTAAAAGTCGAGTAATTTTACTAAATGCAGGCCTAATCAACTTCAAAATAAAAAAAAAACTGCACGCATGTTTTTATCTGGGAATTTACTTGTGAATGTCATAAACATAGACCTACCCCGGAAGTTTGCATTTGAATCCCATCACGGGCCTGTCAAGCTTGTAGCGTTTCCCTTCACGCGTCACGTAATTGAAAATAACCCTCCTCGAGTGGCAACGCTCAAGTATATCAGTGTCTGCGTGTATGTCCGTGCTACGTTCCTCTTCACCCTCTCCAGTATCAGTGTCGTCAACAGATCGCATAAAATCCTCAACATCTGCATCATTCAAACCATGGTCTATTTCTTCTGTGCGAAGGGTCCTTAAGCCAGTGATAAACAGAGCGCAGAGAAAGACCTGAAAAGAACACCATGAACAGATTTGAAGAAGAATTACAACAAACTGACCTTGACTGTATTCNAAAAGAACACCATGAACAGATTTGAAGAAGAATTACAACAAACTGACCTTGAGTGTATTCCTTCAAATAAAATTGGCCAAAACCCGAATCTCGTTCCCGGGATAGGCGCATGCCATAAGTGCTGCGGCTACGAAGCACGGCGTTTTTAAAGTAATGAAAATCGACCGGTTGATTAGACACTGTAATCATGGTCGCAGAATTCGTTGAAGAAAGCATCACTGGCGTAGCTAGAAGTTTTCAATACGTGAGGCCAAATTTGGTAACCCATTCAGGGTGTCCCCCTCTCCACGGCAATGTGCAATAAATCAATTTTTGTCCCTAGAAATCAGTTTACTGAGTAAGATTTGATTACATCAAGGAAAATGTATGCTTAGACAAAACATCATGCATTCATAAGCGCGCGCACAGACACACACACACACTTAAAGGAGAATGCCACCAGAAATACGACCTAGTTTGTATCAATTTAGATCTAGCTCAACATGTTGATATAAGTTTCACGATGAGGTGACGAACTGAGCTGCCCGGGTTGTATGAAGTTTCGTTGTCTAACGGAGGTCATGACACAGCTACCTGGCTTTCTACCTTAGTATGTACATTTATGATGTGACTTTTGTAAATAAATTGTATACTTGGTACAATGGCAGTATTTTTAATGATTCTTTAGTTTTCACTTTAAAGAATAACTGATTCCTGTACATTATGTTACGACCGGGTCAAATGTTCTGGGAAAATATTTTTACTGCCTGGGGAAAGAGCCCCACAGCCGCACACCCTGCCTACATCTGACAGAAATGCTAATTGATGCATTTAAAGAATAAAACGGTCTCTTCAAGGAATAACCCTATGTCTTACGATGAACAGTAATGTTCACTTGAAGTCGTAGCTATTTCCTCTCAGCATTACCGATGCACTAGCTGCTACCAGTAAGCACGGGTAACGGCTAGTAAAATACTTGTCAGCTGAAATCGAGTATTTTAAAAATGCAAGAATAAAACAACAAAACGTTACCGAAAAAAATCCTTGCTATTTTCTCATTTCTTGATTTTTGTTTCGATTGTTTATTGTAGTCCAGCACTAAGTAGTAATGTTGATTTCTTTACCGGCAACACTCGCAGGCTTGCTAGAAGTGACTTAGAATGGGGCCAAGAGGGCCATGACCCCACTAAATTTCTTCCAAATTCCATTTAGCAGCTCGGGGGTGCAAATTACTGGCAAAATCCTGGCTAATATTGTGCTCTGACCCCCCTAACTCAAAATTCTGGATTCGCACCTGGCTAGATCTTATCAATATTGCCGTGAGCAAACCGTGGTCCAGGATCTATTTTGGTGGCACTGAACACTTAGGCTGCGGCCGCGGCCAATTTGCACTCCCAAAATATTAAAATCTAGGGTTAGGCTAGGCTTGGGGGCATTTTTAGTTAGGTATTGTATGTAGGCCAAGTGAATGTGGTTTGTTGTATTTGTGAACATGATAATAAAAAAGACAACTTTCTCGGCTGTAGCTGCACTCTTCTTCAAGATGGTGGCCCCCTGTTGTAATTGTGCATTGCGGTGTAGCAACTGAGAAACTGGCCTCGATTTCAGGTAGCCCTCAAACAAGCCAGATTTGCAAAAAAAAACAAGTTGGTTGACACATTTTTGGAATCGATAGGCAGGGAAGTGATGGTTTTTGGGTGCCGATTTTGCATTTTTTTACTTAATATTTCTTAGTCTAGCTTGGTTTCCACTGGGAGTGAAAGAGTCAAATATACAAGAGAGAATAAAGTTTCTGTGCTCATCTGTAGGGCTTGTGATGTGAAATGACTCAAAATTTTTTTATTTACATGCAGTTTCTGACAGAGTGAAGAAAGGGTGAAGAGTCCATTAACATGTGTTTTGATAGGCAAACACCTGTGAGAACTGTTCCGTGCCTCCTTTGGACACTAGTCAAGCATAACATTCTTGTCTAGGTGGAATCACATAGTCCTAGATTCCTGTGAAAGCGCTAAGCGCCTCAAGGAGGCTTATTATAGGGGTTCTTTTACAATAGAAAATGACCGTCACAGCGCTACCTGCAGTGCGATTTTGCTCAAGGCAATACACACCGAGCTTTCAAGCAGACACATGTTGCATAAGAATTTCATGATGTTGAACACATACTTTGTAGACTTTTCAACAGTGGCCCAACAACACCTATCGATATTAGTGTAGAACAATTTTGTTCTTTTTATCGAATCAAATATCTTGTTGAAATCGATATAAACACAATAAAATGGTTTTGACTTTTGTCTTAACTTATATTTTTCAACCAAGCTGTTTTATTCTTAAAAGAGTAAAAATGTTATCTTTCAGTGAACACTTTTTCTTGGAGCCAGTTTGTTCTTTTATCAGTATTTTCTCTCCATACAGACACCCAGACACCCAGGTTCGAGGTACCAACACTTTTGCTATCGCAGCTACATCTTTGGTCTCTCCTTGTATATCAAGGTACATGGTTAACGGGCGCATGAACCCGGTCACGGACGCATGAACACGACTCACGTACCTGCAAACACAGTTCGCTGACTCAAAAACACGGGAACGGACTCACAAAACACGATACATTCACCCAAATACATGGGACACGGACTCACATTCATGGAGAAAGACGGTTAACGGACCGCTGAGTACTGAGCCGATGAGTCCGTGTTTTGAGAGTCCGTCCCCGTGTTTGCGAGTCAGCTGAACGGTGTTTGCAGGTACGTGAGTCGTGACCGTGTTTATGAGTCCGTTAACCATGTAATTTAGGTACCTTGTATATTCAGTGGCGGATCTACGAGGGGGGGTTCAGGGGGTTTAAACCCCTCTTGGGCCAGGACCCAAAAATAAAAAAAA